>UZAN01039761.1:6356-34908 GCA_900618425.1 Echinostoma caproni | reverse complement strand
AAGCTGAAGGTAAGTAAAACTCAGACTGCCTGTTTGATAGAGAGATTCCAAACTCAAAAATATATTCGTCCAGGAAACCGAAAAGCAGTCATGACGGTTAATCTACACGAAGGCATAATAAAATATCAAATTTGAATTCCTCCTGTCATTGCGCCAACAAAATGATTTTGCGAACAAATGGCGAGAGTCTTCCAGTTGAAAGCTTGCAATCTNCATGGACTCTTTCTACCTCACCTATCGTGTAATTGGACTTCAAATAACTTGATCAGTCATCTCCTTACTAATATACTGCCTAACAAAGTAGGCTTTTAGGCCTTCATTGTCTCTAACCACCATTCTTAACGGATTATTCCAGTTTTTCTGTCGTATTTCCAATTTCCATATGCTTGCGGCACACGTGTTAGTTCCACAAATTCATTATAAATGAACTGAAAACTGACGATTAAAACTTTAGTAATTGATGTAAATTTGAAGTAGAAACGGACTTTGGCACAGTGCGGTATGAAGATTTGGCTTTCAGATGCAAAATATTACTTTGAACGTGCAGATAATATGTAAAACGAAAGCAATCCATAATACAAGTTCCCCAATTGGAAGAATTATCAAAGAACAGGACTAATCACTGGTAAATGCCGGGCATATGTATACTGTGTAACTCCACAGGTGATGGATATTTCTCATCGAGCACTGACTAGCAACAAACTAGAACAGAATAAAACTCACACCGGTTTGAATTTATGGTCGGCAACTTGAAAGAATTGTTGTATGGTGCCTTGCGTCATATTACTCTGCGTTGAATTGCATCACATACGCTTCGGGTTGCGGAATGCCAAGTAAAAGTAGTGAGTATAAAACAAGTAACCTCGGCTGTCTCACCACGTCTGCTTACGAACGATGATTTTATTTCGGCTCCCGATGCATCACTGTTCTCGAGATATTTTCTATATGAAAAGCATTCAACAATTCTCGTTACTTGGATGTTAAAAGCTTCCGGTTTATGTGTTGAGTAACAGCCAAAGCTCAATCCCAGATTATTTAGGCTTTTAGGTAATAAACATTCCCTCATGTTGAAGGTTAGAGCCGCAAATTAAGAGAAATTCATCATCAGCGAACATTTTTTCATTCCATCAATTGACTAAATTTATTGTGGTTGTCTTGTGAAGGAATTCTTTTGCGTAACGCGATTGGATTAAAACTGAACAACCAAGACAAACGAGTCTTTTTTTACATTAGCATCAAACACTTGCACGCAACTTCCATAGACCCGCAGGTACATGAGGGAACACTCGAGTAATTAGATTTGTTCAAATACGATTCACACTCAACGTCTTATCTTGTTCTGCAACAGTGATACAGGTTACATTTATCGATCTCTCTTCAGTGTTTGAGAGGCACGCGACAATATTTTTTCAAATAATCTGAAGCTTACTGATTCGCTCTTCAAACGCGTTTGTCTCCCTCATTTCTGGAACCCAAGCATTTTTGACAACCAAAGATTGCATAACAATATTTGATAGTATTTTCTTTCAATGAAACGCTGTGTTAAATTTTTAACTCTGAATTGTACTTAATATTATATGAAGGAATCACTCCATGGTGTAATAAAGTTGTTCCTTGATGCATCGATCATGAAGTATTGAACTTCAAATCAGGTAACATTTTAAAATGCATTAATTATTGGAGTATTTCTAGCCCCCCGGAATTTCATTGGTTGGGTAAACATAAATACGCATCAACCACAAAACCTCAATCTGACTAAAATGTTGCGTACCAAATAATGACGTAACGTGCACCGTTAAGCATCCAGCCTAAGTGCACTGAGGACTTCACTTTGTCTGGTGATTAAACACTCGTTAGGTAATTGTCTACCTCAGAAAACAGATGAAACGAAAATCCGTTCAACCGAGCTCCGAGAACCGAGTTTGAATACTTTATCAATCTGCAGTTTTCTTCTACTTGCTAATGGAATTATGGACGGTCTTGGTAACTGTTTTCATAATTCACATTTAACTCGCAGTTGATTATGAGTATTAGTGTGGGATAATTGATATTATTGGCTTTGACTGACTGTAGAATAAATTCTGCCCATATTGACACTGTTCACACACAGACACCCAGCACCACCATCCTGTTGTCCATTGTCTTCCCTTTGACCGTGTAATGTTGATTTCATCCCCTCATTGATCCCTGCCTATCGCTGTTCTCCACGCCGTTTACACATACGCACGCACTATTAGTATGTTTGCCCCATTGCGTTGACCTCTGTCGGTTTCACCCGTCCCATCGACCCGTACCTATGGTCGACTGATTCTGACACTTGTGTACACACACGCACACACACACCTACACCGATTCATCGCACTGTCCTGTCACGACGCCCCCTGATGACACATTTACACCCATTGTGTTGTGATTGGTTCCCTCTAGGTCGCTTCTCACTTTTGACCACCACGGATTCATGTGATCCTGTTCGACATTATTCGGTGTATTGGTTCTATTGTCATCGCACTGCGCGCCTGCTTGCTCGCAGTTCTTGCTTGTCGAATTACTGGCTTCACAGATTCCGGTGTTTTTAACCGGCTAGTGTCACAGTTTGAGGTTTGCATATTTTCACTATTGTAAACTGTATTTCAGTCCGCATTTGTAGAAGAACCTATTTGTTGAAAGACACCGTCTTCCGGGTTTTTTGCGCGTCACTCTGCGTGGATCGTTATAGCCTGTGAAGTCAACACTGACTATCCTTCGGACTTAACCTTCACGCACAATCCTCAATTCATTGATTCAGTCATACACTCGGAAACGACTGGAGTTTCGCTCTTAAAGCTCATCCGTATTATATATCTACTGTCCCCTCCGGAATTTGACCTCCGGACCTATCGCGTAGAAGGCGTGTGTGTTACCACTGTGTTCATTCTAAGTCTGTGGCCACTTCACAAGCACAGATGATGTCACCTCGGCTGGTGATGAAACGTTTGCAAACGAATTGTCAAGCTCGGCGAATAGGCGAAATGCAATTTTCATTTGTATACTGTCCTTATTATTAACTGTTTCCACAAGGCGGTGGAATTTCTGTCATATCAAAGCTGAACGGCGAGTGACTTCCAGTCAGTAAATAAGGTCATTTTGCCGATCGACCGGGAACTCTTGAACATTTGAAATAGTAAAACATAATCAAACCAATACGAGAAATTATGATCATTCATACTGAAAAATAAAACAGAATGACTTACTAAGGGTTATGTTGATAAGGCGCATGTTGCAGAATTGTGATTTATTCCAATAAAAACATCTACCCTTTCACCTAATCAAAAGTTTCCACACCAAATAACGTTACCTGATGAATTTGCATTAAAATTAGTTAGCAGTTGTTGAAGCTAAGTCACGTGAGGACTGCAGCTAAGGTATTCTGTCGTTTCTTTGGTGCAACAAATTTAAGCCGATTAAAATGTCGTTGTAACCCAAAACGAAGCCAAAGATCATCGTTTACTTAGCCTACCTTACATATTGCTGAGCCGGATCCTCAATGCATTGAATGCAACCCTGGTGTTTTGATCCACCCGGATGTGAACATTTTCTTTTCGAGACAGCACTCGGACAAAAAATCAGCAGTGAATCGGCACTCCTTCAGAGGCTTTGGGAATAGTTTAATAACACATGAACTATTTAGATTATCTATAATGCAAAAAGGATGTTGAATTCCGAAAATATAATATTTTTCATTGGATCTTGCACTCAATCAAAATACAACAAAAATTGCTTAGGAGTACTCTATTTCGCCACCTATTTATTCAAAATCAATCTTTATTTTCTCAACGAATATAATTCGATAGTTTTTTTATCGTAATACCGTCACGGTTGGTTATATGTAACTAGTTTTGAGAGCACCAACATCACATATACCAAATTACGGATTCCTGTTTCCAGTGAGAATTGCCTGGGTAAAAGCTGTACTGATTTATCTCAAAAAGAACATAAAGTCTTTTATCTGGTAACCTTTCTTTTCAAGCCAAAACATTTTTGTTTACCTTTTAATAGCCACTGAAACAAGTCGCTACCAATTCTCGTTAGTGTTCACAACGATGTGTTTCAAAATTCGATCTTGCCAAAGGCCTGTAAATAGTGGGATTTTCGAGCTTAACCCTTAGGCCTCAATCGTTATCATCCACAGATGTGAGTATGCTAATAGATGTGAACATTTTTGAAAGACCTAGCATTATTTTACATAGAGTATTCATTGATTTAGCCAAATTCCCGACAAGTACACTTGGAACGCTTCCTCACAGATGAGCGGTTGTATTACATGTGGATTTACGATTGCGGGCAGTGGGGCTAATATGTCGTGCTCCACAAACGGATCTCCTAAATTCAGTCACAGTCAACGCAGTCGGCTTTGCCATTCCCAAAAGCCAATACACTTTCAAACGCACCTGGACGGAGGTGAATGACGTGCGTCCATGAATTGGTTTAAAATTGACGAGTTTACGCTCACCACAGCCTTTATTTGTTAACAAAATGGGAATTTTATTCGCAACAAAAACGTTAAATGGCGCGCGGATGAAGTTGTGGAAATACATTCAACTCCTCAGTGGAAAGAGAGGTTGCGTGAGAGTTCTCAGAACTGGAGAACAGTGGAATATTCGTTTCTACTGCAACAATTCAATAAAATTCTGTCAGAGGCGATTCTTTCTTTATCGTTGCGTTTGGTAGACAGTTAATAAATCTCTTGAACGACGGCAAAGCATATTCGTTAGCAGGTTTTGTACCACTTGGTGTATTGGTGCGTACGCCATCATTAGCTAAGACAGCACTGACGATGAGGAAAAATACCCTTCAATTAATAAACCTTCGCAGAATATCTAAGCATTATTTACATGTAACTTGTAACTCAGAGAATGGCGTTTGAAATTACAATGAAGTAATTTTGGGGCAATTTTCAGGGTTTATGGTAGTCGTACATTATATGAACTTTAGTATCAACATAGCGAAGTGGATGGATCCTTGAGAACTCGATTCTGTTTAGTTACCATTGGTTTGTTTGAGCGTTTAAATCTGAGCCATTTGTAGATAGAGGCCCCGAGGTAAACAGTTTCACAAGCAGAGGTCAGTTGTCGACGGTTTCACTCCTATGGTTTCGATGATTTTCATTGAAACGCTTAGAAGTGAAGCAAGGAAAGTTTTACTCGATAGCGCGGTTTTCACGCAAAGTTAGGCATTTTTAGCAACATTGAAAACTAGAGTGGAACAGATACTTGTTGCTTACATTTGTCCCCAATCATATTTGCGACTACCAAGGAATTTCTGTGCTGCAATGAATTGTATTGCAAATATTTTTTTAGAACCAAAGGATGGTAGTTTAACGAATCACGCCTGAATAATCGGCTGAGTCCTACCACCACTGAGATTGACCCATGAATCTGAGTTTATGTATTGTATGCCATGAATATTTTCGAAAATACAAGTTGTTCTTTGATCAATATGTAACCTGTTTTAAGTCTGGTGCATGAAGAAACTTTCGATTCCCTGAATACGGGGGACATATTCTAATACTTAGCAAAGTCTTGTGCTCCAAACATTGATTTATTCAAATCAAGCCTCTATGAAACATTGAAACACCTTACCGTTCAGCACCGCCATGAACGTTGTGATTTGCAACCCAGTTGTACTACCAACCGAACCCAGTGTGTACAAATTTAATAAGCAACAGTTTCGTAATTTACCCATTATGAAAAATTAAATTTATATTTTTTATTCAAAATATAATCAGTCAAGTGTTTCAAAGTGCACCCTGAAACTGCATACACTATAGAAGACACTTGAAGAATTGAAGAATTTGATGCGCTTAATTCAAATGCACATGCTTTTGCACTCTGTATCTCAACTGAATTGGAACGCTCACAATATATATTTATATCTTTAGAGTAGAAAGAAACGTGCAACCAGCAAGCATCACAATTATCGACCGCCGAAGAAACGCAGTTCGAGTGAGTTATATGCCTATTGTACTTTCTATACATGACTGTTTCCTCTGCAATTCCCCAATTTCTGATGCTAATAAGTAATGTCGGACAATGAATAGGTGTTTTGCACGGGTGTATCGTTTCGATAAGTATCGACACATTACTCATCAAAAACTCGACTGTTGCCTCATGAAGTTTATTTGCTCAATGAGATTGGCCACTGAATTGCCGCATGATCTCGCCCAGCATAGGAGCTTAAGTTAATCTTTGTAAATAAAAATAGTACTGCTCACTCTGGTAATGATCTTCCATAAGTTTAGAAAGTAGAATTATCGCACATCCATTGATGTTGGTGCATATGAACAACAACATGATTCACCGCTATTCATCACGCATTTGCCAACCATTACCCTCCGCTCCCAACTTCACTGTCACACCAGACAAACTCAACCATTAGCACGAACTCGTTTTTCAACACATGTTCGTACGATTAGTTGCGCAGGGGAATATCAAAACTACACTGACTGGTACCTCCACATCCTGGGAGCACCTTGTGCGCTCAAGAATGGTATTCTCGCGTCGCAACGTTGTTAATACTCCACTTATATAACATAAGAGTGAACGCACACAAAAGAACGTACACGTCAATATTGGTCCCAGCTTTGTCTATAACGACCATCAGTTTATGCGATCGACTAGTCCGCTTGTTGACAGAGTGAGTTTCGAATGAGTCGTTTAGTAGTGCATTAGGAAATATATTTGAGTGGGCTTATGCTGACGCGCATTTGGAGAATTACTGGACTAAAGCAATTAGTTGGACGCGTTCCTGAGTAATGTGCATGAACATCAAATGGGAATGTGTACATTTTTTCACATATGATTGATTGCATCCATCCTTGGGAAATTCACGTAACATTTTCAACAGATGGGTTTGTTCGAAATTCTATGCTGGCTTTTGCCAACTTGGAAAGCGTGCGACCGGTGTGAGCTATTTTGTATATACGTTTCAAGTATTGTTTACTTACTATTACGAATTCCATGCAACTGTTCCCTGAGTGTACGATAGCTGAAAAGAGGTAAGAAAATAAAACGGCTGTATTCAATTGCGGCAAACGCATCCAGTCAATTCGATTTATTCGAGATAAGCTTCGTGCACACACAGGGAGGAATTCTCGGCATAAGCTGAAAAATCCTAAATGGTTTGCATATGGCATGCCAAACTTCCGGAATAATTTCGCTGTATCGCTCCCGGTGAAAACTACAAAACAAAATATGAGTGATAGGGGATGTACGTTGAAATAAATAAACAAATTGGACAGCCTCCAGTTGATTCGTATTCTCATCAACGCAAGTATACTGGACCAAAAATGTCTCTCTTCTTTGTAGCATTTGATTGCAGCAGCTTCTAGAAACTGAAGTACGTGCGTGCAGAAATTGAATTCACGCTTCTAAACGCAATGGACCTGACAGCCTTCTGCTTACTATTGAGATGTAAGTGGTAGACCCTTGGTGACCTCTGGTCTCGTTCGCCTTTCTACATTTCCCTCATGTGTGGGTTCAACCAAGTATATAGCATGTGCTGCTCACCAGCACAATCGGTTCGCATGACAGCTAATTTCAAGCGCTGTTAAAATAGAACAGTTTTTAAAGACCCGCCTACTACGTTTTTATGAATAGTAATTCAAAATTATAGCTCCATTTCGGGTATGCTAGTCAAAACAAGGCAAACTATAAAAGATTGGGGACAAAATCGGTGAAGTGCACATCATGATCTTTTGTGCACGACGGATCAATCAGCTGACTTATCATTCCAAGTTGTAACTTAACTTGAAATCTAGAAACCCAATACTGCCTCATTCACAGGCTCATTCATTATCTGGGTACAAGGACAGATTGTGTTGAGTTTATTTTGAGGAAAAAATGTTTACCTGCCAAACTAGATTTAACAGGTGACGATAGAGTCCCGCGTCTTGGATATTAGTGCAAGACATTTCGTCGTTACATATAACCGGTCATCCGAAATAGTACTCAAACGACTTCCAATTGGCGCTTTATTTATGTACCTATTGAATCACCCTTTGAATTAACGAGCAGGTTTTTCATCACAAGGTAGAATTAGATGTTTTCCGTTGTTATTTAAGATAACAATCTTCAGTATCCTCGGTATAGACCATTCACTTCCACATGATTACATCTGAAGTTTCTTGTAACTAAAAACGGATTATCTGAAAAACGTGAAGTGACATCCGTACCACATCAATCTTAACGTCGTCGCCCAATTGCATTCGTCGAATTTAGGTAGAGGATTGATTCTTCGATGAGATATATCTAATTGGCCTAACTATTCCTCAAGAGATGCGTTGAAACTTCGCTCCATTCTCTTTTCTTTACAACTAGTACTTCATGTATATTGAAGAAGGAGGCATCGCTGATGAAGGCCTCTAAACAGCCAATGGGAATTTCGGACGACGATGCATAGTGGACGCGCGGCTGAAATCGCTGCCGGTCCATCATATGCCTACTCCACATATTATGATGAAACATAAAGCCAGGACTGATGTCTGATTAGCAATCAGGTGATCTAGTAATCAGGTATTCAAGCACTTTCAATGGTCAGTCAACAACGCACGTTAGTGAAATGTGTAAATTATAACAATATTGCTTGAAATTGACGTATAGTGTTGATGCATTGGGAGCCTAATTTGCTCGTTTAACATCACTGTTGTGAGTTAACGAATTTGTAATTTGTACTGGAAGCCTATTTAACGTTATGATAATTACGCACCATAACTATACAATTCGAGTGATTCTGCATTCGTCAACTATACAATTGTTTTAGTTATCATGTTTCTCTCTGTGTGCATCACAGTAACTGTATATGATAAAGTGGGGTTTCGCACAATTAGTGCTAACATAAATTTATGGAAAATATCGATGCTTCCTTTCTCTCTGCGTGTTCTTTCGAAAATAATCAGTGTATAAGAACACATGCTTGGAAATGCCTTGCTAATATACTTCCTAATTTTTATCGTGTCTTTGATATGGTGATAAAACTATTTCCTTTTGCCGTCGATGTACGCTAGCTGAGAGCTTAATTGAATAGCCTACAAAGTGGATGGTAATACAGTAACACCATTTAGTATTTGTTATACAGCTAATGACAGTTTCCCACGCTCGATTAGATGGTGTTCTTTTGGTTTCAGTAGGTTTTGATGAGAAAAATAGATCACTCCGAATAATGACACATGTGGATAATACAAAAGACTCATGCATTTTAGGCAGGTTATAGTTCTTTGTAGAACAAAAGCTTTGATCAACGTATATATGGCTTACTTCAATGAGATTTATTTAACAGAAGCATCGCCTAAACAGGAAAGTCATTGACCCACTCCTTCTGGATGTTACTGTTTTCATCTTCGTTCTTTTGATGTATAAATTTGCCCGAAAATACTGATAACGCGTGTTATTAACGTCTATTCACTTATTATGCGTAAACCTATTTTAAAAATTTGAATTAGGAAATAAGGATACCGGTTTCCTTTAATAGATTCGACCACAAAGCACTCAGTGTATGGCACAGTGTTTAATTCACTTCCTCCGGTAAACGACTGTTTTCGCTTTTCCAAAGGTCGTGGTTTTATTTCTGATGACCAGAAACCTTGATGGTTGTCCATCTAAGTGTTGGTTCCAGAAATGAGCATTGATACCTTAATTAATTGTTTTGATCACGTAATTTCAAGCGTTTCATCCGACTCTATCCTGAAAAAGGAAGTGCATAAACCCGGTCACTCAACGGTTGGCGTGCACCGTGCGTTCCTTTGATCACATGCACTAGCCGCTTTGTTCAACTTTTGCCATTGCTCTCTCTCTCGCTCTTTCACTCGTACATATTTTAATCTAAAACTGCAAATCAATCTGCATTTATAAGAAGCACTTTCGGTTTTCTAATTCGGAAGTCATTTGCCGGATTGCAATTTGTTTGTATTGGACGGGATGTGAACGCAATTCCTCAAATAGTTTGTGATAGAGGAATCCGAACGCAGATGTTTAGCTATTACGGCTCAGGTGCTGCGATATCTAAACGCTAACAGCCGTATAACTCCGCAACAGTGACCTTTTAAGATACGCTGTGTTTTTATGTATTCATCATGGTTTCCCAATCTGACAACGTCTCGATAGTAAGCTACTTTCAAACTAGGTAATACCAACCAAAAAAACATATCAGCTGTAAATCGTTGAATGTGCATTAAAACAACTCGTCATCACGAAAATTGGTTCACTGTGAAAACTACTTTATTTTTTATTTTGTAACGCTTTACGAAGTACCTGCATATCTAGATTCCGTTTTCTACACATAAACAAAGAAATATATTATTCTACCGGTGAACTTGGTACGGCTGTAATTTAGTTAGTGTCTCTGTGACACGGATTAATGTATCAACAACGTTCATAATGTTTCTCCTAAACCCCTCAAATTCCAATAGAACCTGCAGTAATACCATTATTCAAATATATCGTATTTCCAAGAAGGCTGTTTACTTGGCTAAAAATCACGTTCCATGTTTAGTGGATAATCAAATACTACGTGTGATAAGAGAATCCATGCAAAATGGCTATTTACTTTCCAAAGTAATTTCTCAAATAGTTGTGCCCCTAACGTTGTCACCTCATTGAGTCAGTCGCAGGATATCACCAAAATAGGATGACGGCCGAACACAGTTAGGATTATTATACAATGGATAAAACCAACATTATTTCTCAATCCTCAGAATGACGATCCAAGGACGAAATTCCAGCTTTCCTAGCCTAATTTTTCTCCTAGAATACTACTCCATGATTAGCTTACGAGGCGCACAAAACTTAGAAATTTAAGCAAAACCAAAAACTGGATAAACTTTAAGGGGCGGTAAACTTGTTACAACCATATTCATCAAGGCTTGTCAACATTCCGCGTGCTGTTAAAAACACCAACAAGAAGGATCGAGTTTTTTCCAAGCGGCTTTCCTTATTGCATTTCTAAATACTGAGGAGGGGGTGGGATCAACGGTTGGTGACTCTTGAAAGTATTTGGAAAATACATACGGTTTGTTACAACTAAGACATTGGCGATCTCATATCGATAATAGGGTGCTCATTTCTGCTTATATTTTTTACTAGTTTCATGGAGTGCACATTACCCATGGCTACCTTGAACGCGAAACTGCAGACGTCAAACTTCATAAATTCTTATTATTCAATCGTTAGATTACTAGATTACTAGATTACTACTTTTTACAAACCTGCAAGTCAATCGTGGAGTTTCATCTGACATGAGTTACAGTTTTTGTTCATCAATTAATTGTGCATGCGCCTTCGAGATGTGATCTTGTGTACCCATTTGAACGAAGGTTACATCGTATCATTTGTAGATATATATATATATATATATATATATATAAAGAGAGAGAAAGATCAAGAGAGAAGATTCATCATTTTTTTCTTGAATCGTGTGCCGTAATTCCTGATTTTTAATTTGTACTTTAATATTTTCGAATAGCGTCATGTTTTCATGAGTCTTTTGGTGCGGTGAGAAGCTGGGAGATAGCTCCATTTTCAGAGCCCATCCACATCTATAGATACGGATGTTCATCTGGCGTAGGTATTTGACTTTAGTAAACCAGCGTGGGTCGTGTTCACCAGCAGTGCCCATTAAGAGCGGCAGCTTTAAATGGACCTCAGCCCTAGAGGTTACTGATAGCTATGTCAACGGTTTGAGTGTCTCAATAAAGAGAGTTAAGGGGTTACAGTGTAAAAGACTGGCCACTTCACAAACACGGAGGAGTCCCCCTTTTGGTGCATATAATCGCAGGTTTTTATCTTTTTTGTGGGATTTTATTCATAGCAACGTAACCTCTCATCAAGAACACACCCGAAATATACGTTGTATAACGGCTTTTGCTCTGCTGAAAACCAAGTGTCACACTGCAAGCACTTTTCCACATCTTATAATAAATCATCAGAAAATTTACTTCACTAGGTTTCTCAATTGGCCTTAGATTTCAGCCAGCTATAAATAATAAATAAATGTATTTTTAATTTCATCTCGATAACTTTAGCACGTCAACATGTGATTTAGTTGCAACAATGACTAACGTTATTGACGTCCCACCTTAATTGTTCACGTATTATTCTTTCATATCATTTAGTAACTACTCTGAGTAAACAAAAAGCTGAATACCTTCAATTTATTATCAGTTTCTGTGATCCATGTGTATTCTTTCTTTTCTTCGAAATTATTTATCACATCATCCATTGTCTCCCTCACAAGATGCCTTTATATAGTGACAAGTGTACGAACCAAGTGAATTTAGAAGTACTGTTCCCGAAGTTCCTTTATGAATAAAATGGATATCTAGTGAATATATTTGCTGCGAGTGACTAAAGATAATGTATCAGGCATCTTTGGTGTTGAAGATTTTACAGTGTTCTGATCGAAATTTCTCATGGATGTTTGTAAATAGATTAGGAGATAGGGCATAACGGTTGAATTCAAAATGTTCACCCATGATGCGTATTCTTTGTTGTGGCTTCTCAGTTTCGCTATTAAACTAGCACTTTCATTTATGCGAAGATCTCCTCCGTGAAGAAACCTCCAGTACAGAACCGTCTATGTTCACTCATAAGGTGAACCTCTGCTTTCACATAATGGACCGTGGAGTTCTCTCACCAGGAATGTTAAGTACAGCTGAATATTTCTTTTGTAGACTGTTCTCTTAAAACATTGTTGTTTAAGCTTATTTTCTTAATTCTATCTAGAAAGAGAAACATAATAAACCGAGTTCGTTTGTTTTGTCACATGAAAACGTTTTTACGTGAAAAGTACGACTACTGGTTTTGGGTGTGTCACATTACTACTTTTAAGTTTGTTGCTACTCAGTCTTTTAGCCAATAGCAAATGGTAACGAATAACAAGTACACTTTTGTGCAAATAATCGACACCGTAAATAAATTCGACTGCGGAATTTTCACAGAATTTCGAGGAGGAAATAACTAATATATACAACACGTTTAAGTATCTCTACTAATTTACATCCAGCCTTTACCCCTAAATTCATTTAAGGGGAATTTTAAAAGTCTATTGGTGATTCCGATAATTAAATGTTTTACTGTTGCTCTAATCTGCACTGAATAGTAACGCGTCACAGGTGCATTATTAAAATGTTAACGGTTGACAAATATGTCGAATCCTATTGTCGTTTCATTTTATATTTCAATTGTGTTTCCCAATCTCACACACTTACACAAACATAACAAATTTTGCGGTGTTTGGAATTCAAACAAGCTTTCATTTCAAGCCAAGCCAGTCGTTCCATCCGGTAATACACCCGAACTGTACGCTAAGAACCATTTTAATATACCCTTACTTTGACTGAAATCTCATCACCTGGGTCTAGGTTTTTCTTATTTTGATGCACATGTCTGTGATGCTAAGCAAACTATAGAATCGAATGCAAATATTCGAAGTTGCAAATATGTCCATCAGGGTGTGCATTTATCTCAACGGAGGGTTGCAGAAAATTTTCAAAGCTCATTTAGAGAAACTACACGGACAACTTCCCAGATGACAACAACTAATCAAATGAACAAAATAACTGGTTGAAAAGATGCTTAGGAGAACCTCATTCATTAGGAGCATTGAATCAGTGGATACACTATCGAGGCTGGATTTGGAGTCGTCATATACGTATTTATTGTGGTCCCGCTGAGAGTTAATTTATCAACAGATTGTGAAGTTACTTTTTAGACCCTCAACGTCGGGCCCTAAGATGAAGTGCATACTTAGTGTTGGTTGAATAGCAAGATATTCATTTATATACACCAAATCACTGGCGAAAGATTCAGTCTCGAGTTGAATTCATTAAACGTAGACGTGTATCCTTCTCATCTATCTCTCATTCAAATGACTGGTAGAATGAGCAGTCTGACTAATTGACATAGCTCAATTTACTGTCTCATGGCAAATAAAAGTGATCATAGTGGTGTAAAAGGAGGCATTGAAGAAACGTTTTCTCTTAATGCTTGTTTTAATTTAGAACTCTAAATGGGAGATACATAGTATTACTAGTTTAAAACCTAGATTCTTGAAACGTACAATCAACTGAGGCGGGTTGCCCGAACGCACAGTAATGCGTGTACTGTAGTAATCAGATTGCAAGTTGTAACTAGCCATGTCACTTCCCAATAATGAAACTTTTATCAAATAGTAGGAATTAATTTTTTGGACTACTGCGAAAAGCCGAAAAGAGTAAAAATATCACTAGGAGCTTACTTGGAATAACTGAACCATCCCATATTAAAAGATAATTGTCCTTTTTTGATATCCTTTAAGGCCGCGACAAATTTCACCGGTCCTTATTCGGTCATTTCTTCTGGCTTATAGAAAATAGTGTCCGGAATCGGCACTATCTAGTATGGTGGGGTCAAGACACAACTCTGTCTGGAAGACACAACAAATAGTTTGCGAGTGATGAGAAATTTAGGCGTCACAATCCTGTTTTACCCATTTGGATTTCCACACCACATCCTATCTTAGAAGGTAGAAGGATAAACTTTTTTCAGTGTCTAACTAATTGATTTGAAGCAGTTAGTCTGTCATTCACTAACATTAGCGCCAAAAGGGGCAAGATTCTTGTAAACAGCATCAAGATTAGCAACAGCCTACCTACGATTGATTTTCTGTTATTTTTCTTACAGTAAAGTAAAGCTTATTGTTACTTTTCCATGCTCAGCTCATGCATGAACGAACGAAAAATGTCTAAAATGTTTTCATTTAAGGGCTTGGTATCACGCCTTGAACGTTCGCGTTGCGCTTAACATTTAGATTGATGGCTGCCTGATGGTCTTCTATTGCAAGTCGATTATGTGAATCATCCATCACAGTTTACGCCCTCATCAACTCCCGGGCTGCTCTTAAGAGCTTCGTCTGTATGTGAAAATGTCGAGCAACAACCTTCCAGTGCTTCTAATGTCATTCCCAATCCTCCCTAAATGAAAGTCTAGGTATTGAATAGCTGGCTATGGAGTGACAATAAGACTCAAGTACCGAAAAAAGAGAAATGAAGCAAAAGAGTACATTGGATACGTTTCTGAGTCTTGCTGTCAAGTGCCGTATAATTATTGATCCCAAACATGATTATCAAATGCAAATGTGATTGGGAGCTGTTACATAGGACATTTTGTTCCATTTACTCACATCTCGGGACTGAGTCCTATTAGAGTTTAAAGTTTCACTTGGCGACCAAAGCTGACAGCACCCGAAGAGCCGTTCTACTTGCCGCTGTCTTTCTCCTTTCATAGCTTTATCTACAGGCGAAATTCACCTCATGATACGATCTAGAAAGTGCTCTTTAGTCTACCAGTATGCAAACCGATAATCACACAACCACAAACCAATTTAACATATGTTCAGCTGTTTTCCTTTACCGTTCACAACATTAAACAGTGGTGCCTTAGTGGTAAGGGTGTTATGAGTTCAAAGCTAAAGCAGCCGCCCACCTTCCCACTTCCTGCCTACCCCAAGCAACCTTAGCGGACATCACATCCGTGAGCAAGCGGTCTGTGTGTGTTTTCGGTTTTTGTGCATTGTCTCCGCCAAAATGAATCCTACAACTGAGTTTAGGCTCATCTTACACTGTTTCACCAACTCTATCTTCTGATCAACATCTCTTTGATCAAAATTCCTGGATCCACGTCATTCGGCCATATTTACAATTTCAAAGGAATTAATAGAAATATTTACGCGATCAAAAGCGTTTATTTTTCTTAACACCACCAATATTGTGATATAATTGTGAATACAAATTTAAACTCTACTCAACGAGTTGCAAATTAGCACTCTGCATCCATTTGCAAGAATGCGACGGATCACTTTGTGGAATAAAATTCCGTGTCAGTGTTAGTCCGCAATCACGTGTCTGTTACTCAGTCGCCGATCGCATCGATTAGTAAGCTCTCGTTCACCCCGACCGTGTGTTTTATCCAACCGATCGGAATTTGACCTTTGTCATTCATCTACTGTCTCCCTGTTCATAGTGGGTCAAAATGGTGCGTCGCAGTGTGTTTAGAAATGACTCACCAATGATCAGGAGTATGAGGTTTGATGGCGTTCGGAAAGGACGGCAAGACGGACACTGACTGCAATCACTGTCTAAAGTACGTTCATCCGTCGTGTGCAAAACTGTCAACCAAACGAATAAAGCAGCTCATGACCCAACCTGACAATTTGTGGTTTTCTAATGATTGCTCCGGATCTCGGATAGTGAGGTGTATGAAACCTATGATAGAAAAGTTTGAAAAGCTATCATCAGCAGCTGGGAAAGAAGAAACGATATTTGCTTGGAGTTATCAGGTCAGCCAGCCCAGTCTAACTGACAGACACAAAAAGGCCGCATTATTTTCTGAAAACCCAAAAACAACGCCACCAAGATTCAGTCTCGAACTCGACGACGACGCAAAGACAGTACACGATAATGTCAAAGATCAAGAGTCTGCACAAATCGCTGAGCCTAGAGCATCCATTCATTTTTCAGACGCACCATCTAATACCGAGGATAAAGAAAGCAATTTGAAAAACTGAGGTAACAGTTATTTGCACCAACGTGCCAGAGCTCACATTGAATACACCGAGAGAGAAATAAGTAGAAGAGCTTGATATCTTGGCTGATTCGTGTTCTTGACGCTTATGTCATTGACGTTCACCCAGTTGGAATCGTGCGTCTGTATCATTAAGCATCGTCGCAGCATGCTGGGGAGCCATGATGGACTAGGGTAGCATATGCAAGTGAGAAGGACTTGGAAAACGTTCTCTCTAGTTTCTTTCTGAAGAAGGGTTCAGCTAGATCAAGAATACCTCTAGATAGACCCCGGATGGAGCGTACGCAATATCGCACTAACACAAAAATCACACAGCAATCAGGCAGTAAACCGATTGTTCTAATTCATGAGTTCCCTTAACTGGACGATCCAGATGAATCCCAAGGTAACAAAACGATTGCAGGAATGGGGTTTCATTCGAGAACTAGTTAATTGTACTCAGGCATCTACTACAGCAATTAATCATCTCCTAAAGGAAATTCGTCGTGAATAGAGCAAATGAATGGCGAACTGAGATGCTAGGATGCGCTATCAAGCTGTTTCAGCCAGGTTACGTCTCATTAGAAGTATGAAACCCTCGACCAAAATGGGAATTGAACCCGGCCCCTCACAGGCAGAATGCAAGCATACGACCCACTCGGTCAATGGACAGCTAATCAGACCGTTTTTCATTTTCCATCTACACTCTATAGCACAACCCACTTTTGCGAGCTTGTTGAGGACCTCGCACCTCGCTCATCTCAGCACTAGTCTCTAGGTTATGACTCGATTTAAAACTTTCACAACCTGATTGCTTGTTATTAATTTTCTACCAAGCTCACCATCAAACCAATCTACAGCGTGAACAGCTTGATATTCCTGATCCAGCCCCCGACTGGTTATGGTGTTCACTAAAGTTCTCCAAAAAGATGAGTGTCTAATCGGTGTGGTGTACCAACCTCCCGCATTTTCAGACTCAGCTAAGGAGATTTCAACCCTGCCCTCACAATGGGTGATTTTAGCTGTTCCAATCTTATCGGAAGGAGGACTTCCCATCAGCCATTCGAGAGACATTTACTACAGTCTATTGGCTTGCACCCATTATACCACCATGTAACAGAACCCACCAGATTTGGAGCAGGTCACGTACCAATATTGCTAGATTTAGTACTGACAAACAAGGAACTGATGGTGGAATCTGACCATATCACGTCTCCAATAGGACATATTGATCATGCCGGTTTGAATCTCTAGTATAAAGGCTGGTATTCTATCCCAAATACCGAGAGAGCAGTAGTTATGTTACTGTAGGCTATAAAGTGTTGCAAAACTTGGCACTATTAAAGTGATGAATCCCAGAAGACGATCATGATCCTTTGGTGACCTAAAAAATGTTTACCAAATACCTTACCTTATACCAACGGCTGCGACAAGTATCGAAATATGTGCGAAATCTAAAACTCGATACCTATCAATTGCAGCCGAACAAAGAAACGGATAAAGCAAAGAGCACTTTCCTGGCGGGAGTACAGAAGATGTCCATCTATCGAAAATTTGAATAATTATGCCCTTCTGCGAAATCGATGTGCCACATTTGTGCAAAAGCAAAAATTGATATACCAAAAATCCCTGGCTCAAAAATGTTGTTCAAATCCAAAACTGCTTTATAAACATATCAGCTCTACGAGGAAGGTAAAATACGGAAAACCGTCATTGTGATCATCTTGATCAACTACTACGCCGGAAGCAGCAGCGTTCCTGCAAAACTGGTTCGATCAGGTGTTTACTTCAGCGACACGAAAAGCGTTATAGATTCCAAACATGCTACTATGTATACCGTATCCTACACCGGTAATATGGCTTTTGAAGATGAAACGGCAAGAGCAAAACTACTAACTTTGCGTAAGAGTTCATTCCCAGGCGTAGAAAAAAAAAGCCTAGAACTCATATCCATAGCCAATGACTCATCAGAACCACCGGCTGTTCTTTACCCAGTCATGTTCAACTAGGCGGTAATTCCACAGTACCGGAAGGAAGGGGTGAGTCCACTCATTTACAAAGGGGCTGTCGCAGTGATCCTGCAAACAACTGCCCTATTAAATTTCTTCCGAGGATGTCGAAAAGCATGGGGCTATTGTGGCAGATCTCTTGATGGAATATCTGGAGAAGCATAAGATTTTCTTTCCTGCTCATTAAGGATTTCGACACAAACGTTCGTGCACCAGAAATCTACTTCTTGTGCGATAAGAGTGGATAAAATCCGTGGATGCAGACGAGTTATTGGACATAGTTTAATTGGACTTTTCTAAGGCATTTGATTAAGTAAACAACCAAATTCTCTTGCGAAAGTTCTTCAAATACAGTGTAAAATGATTGGTTCATGACAGGATCGAGGGGTTTCCCCAACAAAGAGCCATGCTAGTTTGTGTTTGTGATTAACTATCCGAGCCTATGACCGCGGTCCGAGGGGTTCTGCAGTGAGCCATACTGAGGTCTCGTCTTATCGTTACATTTATGAACAACCTATCTCAAGTCTTTGCGCCGAATACACTAATAATTGTCTAGAACTTTAAAATCTATTGAACAGTAACACATCTGAAGGATTATTTGGCACTCCAATAAATGATCAATGCAGCCTATCGATGGTCAATCGCTAATGACTGTGAATCCACTGTTTTAAAATGCAAACTTATTTACATGCGGCACAAGACTCGTTTCTCCCATGTTCTGTGGAACCGAATACTACCGCGTACCACCGATGAAAGGGATTTGAGATTCATGGTATAAGAGGACGTGGGGTGTTTTAAACACTGTGCCAAAGCATCATCCGTGGCTCTAAGGCAAGGGTGATGACTTAAACGCGCTTTTGTGCAGTTTGAAATGGCACTGACCCCACACCATTAGGTTACATTCAACTACACACGGAATAAGCCAGTCGAGTATGAAGTCCATGGTTAAACCGAGACAAGATGGCTCTAGAACGTCCACAAAGGTTATTAACAAAGATAGTAAAATGTCTGTATAACGAGATATCCTACGAAAGACTGCAAATAATATAGCTTTACTCATCTCAGTACCGTCAACTTAGGGGGCCCTAATGTTGACACACCACCAACCAATCTTGCCGTTCTGTGATGACTGTATTCCGAAACAATCATCTCAGGGGACATTCAACGAAGTCGAGGACTCAGTCACATAGGTTGCCGGCATCATTCGTTTGCAGTTAGCGCGCTGTGTACGAAATTCTCTTCCATCCCATGTTGTGTGTGCTCCAACAGTTAAATCATTCAAATCTTGACTTGATAAGACATTGAGATACTTGAGATTTCAACATCTCTGAGTGGTTATGTATTACTATTAGTTTTAATTTGTAAAGTTGTTTAAAACATTCTTTAAAATTCATGTGAGGCATAATAAGCATTGGCATTTTTAAATCGACCCTAATGAAACTTTGACTTTGAATGACCGCGGCCTCAGAGCTCAGTGTGTATTTATCTTTTCAATAAATAAAAAGAAAATAAGGCATTTATTTACTTAGTTAGATAGTATATGATGGACAGGACACAGAATGCAAGGAATCATTCACTAGTATTACATCGTTCTCACCTCATATTGGTCCCTGGATATACTGACTAAATAGCTGAAATAAACACATATTTGACTTTTGCCCGCAAGCAACTTAAGGATCAGGTGTATTGTTCAGAAGATAACAACGTGTCTCTCATTATTTTCCATAACTGTACCCATTTTCCGGCTTTTAACACGACTTGCGTAAATCATTCGCTGGTCAAAGTAAAAAACGACCGAGGTGAAAAATGATTGAATTTGAACAAAAGTGTTCCATCTGACAAACGCCACTGGGTTTTCGTGGTAGACATGCATTTTTTATGGGTATTTACGATGAATTCTGTAAACAAACATTCTATTTTGGGGGTATGAATAAAGAAAACCTCAACAGGATTCCTAATGACATATCTATAATAGTTGAAAACGATTTCTCTTTATTTTGATGATTCGAGTCAAAACAATGAACTGTTGTTTGGGCGTACGTAACCTATTTTCTTCATTGACTCTTTCTTCATTTTTATAACGGTATAAACCCGCAAGTGTATCGCAGAAGAAAACGAAAACCCATATAAAATGGTTACCAAAAGATTCCATTGCAGTCAATCCAAATTATTGAACCAAAGAAGGATATTACTTGCCGTAAGTTTGGTTAACTCCTGCAATTGCCTTTCCAGATTTGAGTGTGATGACGCCTAATTACTGTGAACTTCGAATTAAACCGCTGATTTTTGAAGGACAAATCTCTTAGCATTTTAGAGATTGGATGCACACAGCAAAGTGCTCATAATGACGTCTAACTAGACCAATTTCAAATGTGGAAACAGATCAATAAGGACATAATGAGAACACAAATTGGCAAAAAAGCTCGTATTCAATGTGTCTTTATCATGCCATTATTACACAATATATAGGACTAGTAACATATAAAGATAAGATAAAGACATGTACACATATTTCTTCTCCGCGATGATCCTCTTAAGAAACGCCTATTGTCGTTGCAGCTCAGATTCTATCAAGCGTTTCGGGTATTCATTCTGGATGAAGATATTCCTCATATTTTGGAGTTGTTCAACCGGCATGTTGTTCGTGCAAATTCTTCTAGCTCTATTGGCCAAACACTATAAGATTCTTCCTTATACTGAGTGGTACATTTCTTTATCATTTAAAGGCGACACATTGCTCCTGTGGAGCAAAGTGTGTTGGCCACACGACCAGGCGTCTGTCCGAGCGCATCTGTGAGCATCAACCTGCGTGGTTGAGAAGTGGAGCAATTAGGCAATCACGAGTGCGGTCGTGTCGCACCTTGCCGACCCAACCCACATCGTAAACGTGACCGAAGCGTTCCGAGCCTGGTGTAGAGTTAAAACTGGACGGTTTCGCATTCTAGCCGCATCAGGGGTAGTTAGTGCCCGTTTTCACAACTCCCGTCAGTGTGGTCGGAAACAATTTGTGCAAGCACTCAAGCTCCCATGGTCTGATTGCCGTCAAGTGACCCGTCAGGAAAAATCGGAGCAAATGACAAGTGGGAACCAATTATGATACAAACTGTTGAATACTTTACTTACTTTCCCTTTTCCCCGTGTAAATCCTTATCTGTTAATGGTCCTATATTGTGTTGTAGTGGCATGATTACGACACTGAAACGAGCTTGCTTACCAACTTGTGTTCTCATAGACGAATTTCCAGAGCCAGCTGGATCCTGAATGTGAAGGGTTTCGGATATAGTCAGACTATATGAACATATTCTATTAAATTCGGATTTGCACGTGAAAAATTTGGCGAGGCCAGCGAAAAGGTTTTCGTCACGTAAATGCCAAATCAAGGGATGAAGAGACTGTTCCAATCGTGACGAAATTGTTCAACCGATCATTTACCGGTCTCGTTATTCTTCGTGAGCCAGATTATGAATATGCTTCGATAAAAATGACCAATAACCGGGTCAGCATTTTTAACCACTTTTCTAATTGTCAATCAGATTGGTTTTTGCAAAGTTCATTGAGGCGTAATTGACGTAGAGCTGTCAGGGTTTAAACCCACTTTTACTCCTTGTAAATTACGCATTTAAATTTACACTAATATTCACTATTTTACGAAAAAACAAAGTGCACAAATGGAATGATCAAATGGTAATGAGTGAATTTCTGCTCTCAATTTTTAAGATTCTCTTTTCAAATCTTTCAGATGATAGTCCCGCAAGCGCTTGAATTAAGTGAAGAGATACCAGTTTTTTCTATCTTTTCAGGGCATAAAAAGAACTGTTTATTGTAGTTGGTGATTTTACTTTTTCTGATTATTCTGTTTCCTATATCCACAATTATATAGTGAACGCACGTCCGTATGAGCTTGCGACCCGGTGTATAAGAAACTGATAGCTGGTTCAACGAAGCTGTTAGAATAATCCCTTCCTTCTGAGTCGGATGTGAAGACTGTTGAAGTTTTCATCCTCCCAATGTTTGCCGTTTAATAGTGAAATTGGTATTTTGATCAAATAAGTGACAGCTTAGAGCCCTATCAGACCACTTTATATTATTGACTAAACTTCACTACTCCGGGTCTTCGGAGGACCCTTGTAACTTTGAAGTTCCAAAACCTCCAAAAATAATAGAATTTTACACCAAATGGCTGAGGTCGGCGTGTTATCCGGTATATTTGCCAACAACCAAGAACTTTAATGATCAAGTAGTCAATGAATGGGTGGAAGTTTGTGGTTTATATCTGTTGCGTCTTGTCTGCTTCATGCTGGCAACCACTTTTACTTGCATCTTTAGTTTGACTGTTGCAAAAAACTAAATTGGCTCCTAATCATAAACTTCAATCAGACCGTAGAGATATATAATTTTTACCTTACAGTTGCATCTATGAAGTGATTTGGTGAACTACTTGTGTTGGACAGACAACCACGTGAACCGCACAATGGTGCAGAATAACGGCATAAATATGGACTTAATCGATCCTGTATTGATACGTTTATGGTTGTCGGATTTCAAGTTGTATTTAAAAAGCTACTCAGGCTATCATTGAAAAAAGCGTTTGTTGGCCATTGTTCGCTTTAATGCAGGAATTGAATTTTTCGAGAAGGAGCGCAGATTAGGAAGACTGAGTGCAATAGTTTGGCTTAGTGTATTCCATTTGCGTTATATAAGAAGCAAACGCCCACATCATTAATATGATTCATTGAATATTCGAACTACTAGATCCTTTTACTTATCGGTCCAATGAACTATGAACAATCCATCAAGAACAACGAGGGCGATCTGTGCAACTAATTCAAAATTGTAAATGCGAAGAAAACCAAATGTATTCCTGGCGAATTCCGAAAAACAGAATTCAGTCGCGCCTCATTTACTCCGCTATCTGTATGCTCACCGTCATGTACTTTTCAATGACAATACGCTTCTCTGCCAACCTGTCGAACCAAATTGCCCTCAGTCGGAGCGAAATGATTCATTCCACGTTGCCTCTCTCCCCATACTCAATATGAATGTCATATAATGTATTCAACAAAAATGGTACAGATTGAGAATCATCCGTAAGGTCACTTAGGAACTCATCGCTTCACAGGAATAGTGTGAACAGAAGAAATAAATTTAATTGATTCTTGATGAAATAGTTCACGCAAATGTCCGATTTTTCCTTCCGATATTCATGGATGTGCATTTCCCGTTTTCATTAAATTCATACCTTCAATGGTGTGAATTGATTGATTTCTATCATTTCCCTAATGATACCAACGGGTTTATCTGCTGTATCTTCTTAACAAAAGTACTTTGCGCAGAGAAATTGACGTAGTTTTTTTGTTCAGGAATAGATTCGAATTCTTCATAACAAATTGCACCTTTTCACCGGATTTTCTTTGTGGTTTTTAAGCAGTACGGTAATAGTATGTTTAAGTTTATAGAAAATTTAGACAAACAATTATGTTAATCCTAATGGTTGAAATATATGCAACATTGAACGGCTTAAGCCTGATAAACCTGGAACATAATGCCCACAATTGGGAAAATGTGATTATTCCGTACGCTAGCCCCAAAAGCTATTAGTTGTTTGTAGACAGGTAAAAAAATTTGTATACGCCTCGCTAATCGTCAAGAAAATCGGAGTATGAGTGGTTAGTCTGTATATTACTTATTGCCATCTCTTTTTCCAAGTGTTAGGGAATTATTTCCAGTCAAAATACACCTTCCAGTTATTTTGCCCTAAAAATTTCGTCAACAGTACCTAATCATCAACCCTCATGAGGATCCAAGGA
Organism: Echinostoma caproni; assembly: GCA_900618425.1. Taxonomy (NCBI): domain Eukaryota; kingdom Metazoa; phylum Platyhelminthes; class Trematoda; order Plagiorchiida; family Echinostomatidae; genus Echinostoma; species Echinostoma caproni. The sequence continues at coordinate 10,524 of UZAN01039761.1, read as the reverse complement.
ATTTGCAGAATCGGATAGCTGGCCGAATTTCCCGGCCTTTGCAATTGTTTGACTCCATGGTAACCAAAAAGCATATCATCATGCTTGCTCAAAATGGGTGTAATGTTTTGTAGCCTACCCCAGATTTTGTTCTAAATAGCATTTAGTTATTGGGATCCACTATGAAAAACAGTTTAAAAGCGGTTTTATTCTGCAGGAATTGGTCGAATTCATGCAACATGACCCTCCATTGAGAAATAAATTTCGGTTTTCAATATCATGCATCATATTGCCAGCTAGTAAGGAATTGTGTTTATTAAGAACTTTATCCACCACTTCAATATTCTTCATCCTCTGGTATCACTTCATAATTTGGAGCAATCTTGATTATTATGCTAAAGTTCTCAGTAGTTCGAAAATAATAACTCAAGAATAAAAGCTATTTAGTGCGAAGTAGCCCGGATGTTCGATCTCTGTAATAAATGCATAGTTGCTCTGGATGGTGTTTATTATGGTCATTACAAGTATAAAAGCTAGTATATATGTAACACCGAGCACAGTAGCAAGTGTTCAAAACTAAAGAAAGATACACCTGGAATTGATAATATGAACGTAAAGTAAGCGTGTCATGTTTATGAGTCGTTGTTGTAAATAAATACCTAGGATTTAAGTGCAATGAAAGAGTTTGTGATTAGCGACAAAGAGCACTGGACGGCTGATTCATCCTGATTGGGGCTCGTCAGCAGTGCTACGTGCCTGTGAAAAAAATGGATTACTCCAAGCATCCACCATGTAAATTCCTAGGTTGTTTTTCTACTAGGGACCCGTCATCTTTCAACCCATGCGCCAGCAACTGTCGACTAAAAAGAGCAACGCTGAAGTTACAGATTTTCATGGGATAATAGCGTATTAAATCTCGTGACGGAGTTTCAATGAGCCAGGATTTGTACCTATAGGAGATATTAAAGAATTAACAACGCCCCGGTTAAAGAAAGCCGATTTTTCATGAAACTGGTTCACGAATGAAAATAACCCCATTTCGAATGCCTTCACGGATTACAAAAGACATTTTAATTAGATCTTAGCTAACCAGTATAATCTCCTTTCAGCCTCTCCAACCGACTGAAAGGGTACCAAATTTCATGAATCGATTCAGTTCATTATGTGGACCAGCATCATGTGCCTCATGGAATAGCATGATCTGCTACATAATTTGCACAACATCACACAGCAATTATTACCCAATGTTCACTAAAACTTAACAAAAAATGATTGAGTGTATTCTACTTCAAGGAAAGGAAATTAATCGGTGTGTGTTTGTCCTATAACCGATTAACACTCATGAAATTCTTTTTCCCCAAATCAAACATTTTCTACTTTATATGAAAAATGTTCTGGATAGCAACCTTTGAATGTTACTTGCATTGTCTGTTTTTTTTCATTATTTCATTGGTTATTTTTCGTAATTGTTCTGTTAGTTTTATCTATTACTAATATCCTTTAACATGGATTTGAGCGTTTATAAAGAAAAAAACAATACAAGACGACCCACACGAATCAATATAGCATAACTCAATGCATTAGTTCACACACATTAGTGTTATTACAACAAAAGGAAAGGTAAAAGATCTACTCAGATTTACTTTCACTATGATGGACTCACACTCGATCACCTGTCTCCATGTTTCACTTATCTTTGTTGTACTCGCTAACATTTTGTACTAGAAACACCTAATTCTGTGTTTGGAGTAACCAAATGCTGCGTAAGCCTCATGAGAAAAGAAAACTGAGATAGCAATTATTACTACCTCGACGGTAGAAGGTTGAGAAATTGTTTGCAAATTAACATACCGATCTCAGACTATCACTTTATTTCATCGCAGCCCTGGGAATATACAGTTGCGCTATTTATTCACAAGGACAAGAGTTGGCTCAGCATTTCTAATGCATACTTCAACACGTTAGGAAATATCACGATGCTTAATTGTGAAGTGCACTTAAACGCGATCTAGTTCTCCGTTAAGTGGTAGGAATGCAGTTCAAATTCTGTCTGTCTGAGCATTCAATCCTGTTTTGCCCTTCGCTCTGGCTTGGAAAATTTAGTCTCGGAAGAAATATATTAAAACAAAAGCTTCACTTGGTTCACGAAACACTGTCATTTGTTCCAGCTTTCGAATTGTTGAGCAATCTCTCTTTTAATCCCTGTTTGAGTTTCATTGCATGCAACTGGAGACTTGGGTTAAATATGGACTATTCAAAATCTGATCCTCAAATCTAGTTGAACCGCGATGTGACGTTTGTGACATTTTGAGACTTCAGAGATCCACTCACTCCCTCCCTTCCAAAAAAGGAGTCGCAGAAATTCTGTCCAAATATGTCTGTAGAGTATTTTGTCTTCTGTCAAAAGAATACTAAATCCCGTAATTGCAATTTACCCACCGTTCTTAATCCAAGCAGTTTGGATTTTATATTTCCTGGATTAACAACCAGTTATTTCTATTTCTGCAATTTGTTCACTGGTTGTTAGGTCTCTACTAGTACTGAGTGTTTGTCGTTAAATGTTTTTATCGATAAACATCTGTCAGTTTTGACTCAATGAATATAAATTCCACTTCTAGTCAACACAATTGATTTTTCCGTGTTTACAAAATTGCATTTCTCAACCATTCGCTCTGTTTTCTTATTTTTTTATTACATTGCATTTAATTTTCTTTCTTTACTTACTGCAATTAGTTACCTTCTAAATGTATTTTGCAAACCAAAAAGCTGAGCGTACAACGTCCAGTCAGCACTTATTCGACTCAGTTCGATGAGCAACATTGTGTGTTATTACTCTTTTGGATACATACCCTACGTGTATCGCGTTTCGGCAGTTCGGCTGTTTTGAGCGACTTCTCCATTTTATTCACCAGTGTAAACCTGTTTGAGATTCCACGCATCACCTTCATTGTGATGAAAGAAATTCTACGCTCTGTCCAACGAGATTCTGTTCAGCTCTGTGTGATCGTTTCTAAGCGAGATGCGGATATAATTTGTGTTATTCAATTCTGTTTTGTCCTCCGTCGCGTCTGCACCTGTGTCCTTCCCTTCATCTCCAGTCGCACCAATCGATATGCACTGGTTGTCCCTGGTCAATGTCTTTCACACGGACATTTCTCACTGACGTGTATTTCACTCAGTCACACCAACTTCGATTCACTTTGACAGCAATATCCCATCTCGCCGTTCACAGTGCACCAAAAATAGGTCGCGAAAGTTTGTCAACGCAATTAGTCACACAAGGTTTGGGTGTGTGCAGCTCAACGGGTTGCGGAAAAAAGTCAAGACTCGAATGGCATGCATATACTGTCAGAAATATTTTCACGAAGAATGCGCCAAACTATCGATTAAGAAGATGAAATAGATGCTCGCACAGCACTATTGTTTTTTGTTTTGCAGTGACTGCATGAAAACTGCGGTTATAAAATACATAATCCGCTTTGAAAATGGGTTTGAGAAGCCACTGTTAGCTGCAGAGGAAAAAGCCAATGTAAAAATTTCAGCATTAGAAGAAAATATAACTACCTGGAGCTCCCAGGTCCTCCCAGAGGGCCCAATTGAACGATCGACCAAGCGTTCAAGGTGTTCTTTGATCGGCGCGAACCCAACGCAAAGCATAATCCCCGCTGACATAAACATGGCTGCTGTAGTAATGATTGATACGGTAACAGTTCCTGAGCAGAACAAGATCGTCCTACAAACAAAACCTGTTATATTCACATAAGGGCCTTCGATAGTGGGGAAAAAGGTTGAACCAATACCGCCTTGATGCTTATCCTCACGAATATACCTGAACCGACAACACAACCAATGAGAGAACGACAAGAAGAAGAGCAGAAACACTGGAATGACTTTTGCACACAGATGGGCATTAATGTTCTACCTGTGGGCCCCACAAGACTTATGCACCAGCCGATGTTGTCACATGCCGGGGAATCCAGACCACTTTGAGTTACCCTGAAAGATGAAACGAACTTGGAGGACGCTCTTTTTCTGGTTACCTCCTCATATGTAATTCTTGCAGAACCAGAATCGTCCATAACGGGCCATGGACGGAACGAATGCAGCATCAATCTGATCCAATGAGAGCGCGGATGGAGGAAAATAATAGGACGGCCCGCAATTGGGCGATCCAGATGAATACAAAATT
>UZAN01039760.1:70575-110348 GCA_900618425.1 Echinostoma caproni | reverse complement strand
CCCCCTGGTTCACCTCATTGTTGATGTTCAGCATTGCGATACAACTCCGGATTTAGCATTGGTTGATATTTAAGCTACTAGTGAGGTGCACGACCATTTTAATCATAAGGAAAAATGACAGCCGTTCGGTCAAATGCGAGTTCTGAACAGTAAGATTAACCAGCTGGATTAAGCGATGCGATTCAACAACATCAACGGTAGCTCTTAGCATTATGCTGACGTTCACATGGCGTTATTGAATGTCATGCTGAATAGCGGTGTTGCTTGGATAGTGAGTCAAAAACTCGATCCCCATATCATAAGCCAATTAATCTTACTAGTTTACATGAGTTGACTATTTTATATGCTCTGAGTTCCATCTATCTGATCAGCCTCTGTCAAAAGTCGTTTCTTTAGGAAAGGCTGTCAACATAATTTTTAACTTCACGGGACACAAATGGCATTTGGGACGGGAATCATAGGCGCTTATATATAAGCTTGAATAACTCAGATAGTCCGGGTTTGCAATATAAGTGTTATGCTGGCTAATCATAAAAGCACAACTGATACAGTAAAACAAACGATCAATTCAAACAACACTTTCCAACACATCCTTCCTCTTTTGAAAGCATTTTACTGACCCCGATTGGTATATCCGTCCGCTTTGTTTTCGTGATGAGGATTGCGCTGTCATGCCCGTCGTTGGTATTTCTCGCTGCGGTTCTTATACTCTGATTCCAACATCCTCCTGCGCAGTCTTTGGATCTTCTCTTTCTTTGTCTTCGTCGCCATTCTCTTCCATTTTCTTCAAATGAACTCTATTTCCCCGTACTACCCGTTGACCACAGAGCACTAGGTACAATTGTTTTGTTACTCGCGATATCACTTCTTCCTTCACCCACACAATCCCCGTTGATTCCAGTGGTTGTACCCAAACCCTGTCTCCTGAGTTGAGTGAGCACAGAGGTTTACTGTCGCAGCCTTAATATCTCTTCTGTAGCCCCATAAATTTCTTTAGCCTTGACTGTATGACTATTGATGGCGTGGTATGTGACTGTAGTAACTCGTCGCAAATGGGTAGAACCATGCGTGTGCGTATGTCAAATAAACGTTGACTCGGATTTGTTCTCATGTTGACCGATGGTATGTTCCGTAACTTGAGCAGAGCCATTAGTGTGTCACTACCATCCGCTCCGCATTCCTTGATAAGCTTCGTTGCCTGTTTGACTGCGCTTTCGGCTTTATCATTGAACCGACTGTGATAGGGGTTAGTAACGTGGTGCTCAAAGTGCCATCCGTCAATGTATTTCTGGAATTTGTCACTACGAAATCTGGAACCACCATCGGAGATCACTTGAAGTGGTATTTCGTGTCGTGCAAAATGAACGCACAGTTTATCAGTGATCTCAGCCGATGTGCTAGATCGCAGTAAGTGAACCTCGAAAAAGTCACTGTGGTAATCAACAGTTATCAAGTAGTTGTCCTTCCCGTGAAAAAATATCCTGTGCTACCATCTGCCATGATCTATCTATTGCACGCATATTCATCGGTTCCTTCGTGTATCATTGACCAAACTGCCTGCAAAGTTCACATTTAGCAATCAACTTTTTTATGTGTTCTGACATACCCGGTCAATAATATGTCCTCCTGGTGCGACTGAGACATCCGTTGATACCAGCATGAGAGCAATGTATCAAACGCATTACGTTTTGTTAAATCACCTTCTGCACCACCAGCCTTTCGTCACGAAAAATCAATTCATCTTCAACGATTAGTTCATCTCGGAAATACGTCCATCGGAAGGGCTTCTTTGTTTTCTGTCCAACCAAGAGTAATAACTAATTTGATTTGTTGCATGCTCGGATCGTTAATAGTAGCATTTCTTAAGTGAGACATCTCGAACTGCGTCACCACCAATGCAATGTTCACGGATTACAGTTTATGTTCCTCTCTTGTGTCGGGCAATGTGGCTTGTGATAAAGTGTTCACCACAAACATGCGTTTACCTTGTTCCTAATGTAGTCAAAAATTGTACTTCCGTAGGCGTATTAGCATCGGTTGTAGCCCCCTCGGTGCTCGATGGAGTGGTTTATCCTCAATCATCATCAAAGGTTTTTGATCCGAGTATACGTGCGTGAGTCGACCAAATGTGTAATCATTGAACTTCTCCAGGGCATACACAACCGCTAGCATTTGTTTCTCAATATGGACGTATGTTTGTGCACACACCGTTAGCTTCCCACTCCGGTAATCCGATGGACGCCCATTTTGAAGGATCACGGTACCTAAGCCAAGTTGACTGCTGCCACACTGTATGCATAGAGGTGCATTGGGATCCAAGTAAGCCATCATTGGGGCTTTCATAATGAGTTGCTTGACGCGATCAAAAACCGCCTGTTGTTCTTTGTATCCAAAGCCACGGTTCTCCTTTATGCGTCAAATGTCGAATCGGCCGCATCAATTTCGATAGCTCTAGTAGAAATCAGCTTAGGTAGTTTATCGTTCCACTGAATCATGATACGCCTTTTGCATCGATTGGGAGAGGCATTTGTACAATCGCTTTTACCTTTTCCGGACTGTATTTAATCCCTTCGCTTGTAAGTATGTGACTGTGAAAGCTGACTTCCGATCGAAAAACATTAGCTTGTCTTGTTTCAGTCTGATTCCCTCTCGCATACAACGCTGTAAAAAGCCTTCAAACCGTCTGTTGTGTTCATTTGTATCTTTACCGAAAATAAGAATGCCATCCGATACGCACAATACACCGGGTAAACCATTTACCGCTTGGAGGATTTGTTTCTGAAAAATTTCACTTGATACTTTCAAACCAATCGGTAGTCTTTTCCAGCGATATTGACTGAGTGGCGTGCCAAAAGTGGTCAGGTAGCTTGACCTATCGTTCAGCTTTACATTACTGACCGATTGTGATGCTCTAAAATATTTCTTTATGACCAAATGGTGTTTCATTATATTTATCATCTATAATAATGCGTTTCTTGATGCAATCCACGGGTATCTTCCAGTATAATAATTTATTTCTTATCTACTTTAATCTACGTAGTTTCTAGGCTGCAAGATTAAATGTTCTCAACATTAAAACCGCAAACTTTATCAAGTATGACAACACAATATTTTCTAATAGGAATGACTCAAGAATTATTCTAAACTATTTCCATAAACCCTTGTCATCTCGGTTATTTGTTATGAGGCATTAGTTTATCCGACACAATCCATTGTAGCAGCTCTGTTGGATAACCAAATGAAACTCTTTTATACCCCGGAGAAATCGAGTTAAATAAGGTTTCATAATAATAGTCTGTTTGATAGCTAACTCGCTGAATCCGAGAAAAATCACTTCAATCAAAATCAGCCTTCGAATCAAGGTCATGCCTGTGCCCAGCTGTGAATGTTAGTATTTTGGTGAGAATTTCTCAAAAGAAATTATTCCACCAAATGAAAGAGTTTACCACTCGTCAAGATTGCTCACCTGGGAAGGGATAAAACGTGGTCAGCCTTGTCGGTGGATCTTAATCAAAGGCACCATGAATAGTGGGAAATTTGCATCAGTAACAACGAAAATACCTCCAGATTTTCAAGAACAATATCGTCTGGAAAAGTTATCGTTTTTCAGGATAACGCTCCGTGTTATGTTTCACGAAAGGTTAGTAAATTTATTTAGTTAAGGTTCACTTATTGTTCATTTGTAAACTTCAGGAAAGATGCCTGACTATAGGGTCCAGTTTATGCAACTTTCTCCTAATAGCCCTGAGCTCAAAGTGATTGAAAATCTGTTTTCTGTTTTGAAGAGATAGGTCAATGTGCTACCTAAACTTTTGACATAGGAGGCAAAAGTGCAATACGTAATGGAGCACAAAATAGAAGATGACTTCGTAACAACCTTGGTGGGTTCGATGCCGAAGTGACTCGAAAAAGTCCTAAAGAACAAAGGCAAACCAATTGACTATGAGTGTACACAAACTTTACATCTGAATTATTATCAATGTTAATTTGTTGTAAATAATCAATGTTCCATTCTCTTTAGTTACTTCTTAACTCATCATGGTCTAGGTCAACCACTCCTGACGAAACGGGAGTATCCACTACATTCTGAACCATTCCATCTGATGAGTATAAACCAATCAGGAAAATCACGGCCATAGAGACTCACCAAGGCTTGTTTATTAATATTTGGAAAAAAATTACTTCAGTATAAATGCTGGTGCCTATCTATGGACGAAATTTCTTTAGTTGTGCCTATAACGCAACTTAACAAGGCCAATGTTTCTGACTCTGTATTGTATTTACGTAAAATGTCGCTGCTCACACTTGATAGTTCTACACGATATAGCTATATTTTTGCAACGACATGCAATGGAAAGCAGTTGATCTCCTTGATACAACTCCTGATATTTTTTGGTACATGCTGCGGTTGTCCGAAGACTCACCTAAGGGAGACTCTATTGCAGACAATTGAAGTTTGATCGTTACTGGAGATTTTAACTGTCCGGACGTTGTTAAACATCAGAACTGCAACCATCAACTATTTCGAATGATGTATAATACAGTTTACTGACTCACATTCGACGTATAATCATGTAAGAAAGTTTACCAGATTCGGGGAAAGCGACTTACCGTTAAATTGGATGTGGAAAAACGAGGAGCACTACTGTGCACCACAGGAACTTGAAGAAACTTGTGTCACTTAAGCGATGAACTCTCACGGAACAACATTTTTATCTGTTGGTGTCCTGGCGAAGACTAATTGACACCAACGAAACTGATCAAAGCCGTAGCAATGATCAAGGTTATCGGTAAATCATACACGTAACTACAACTTATTAACAGCCAAAAAGAAATGGTTGTCATAGTGGGTCTTTTTCTTGGCGAGAGTTCAAAAGATGTCGAAATGCCACAGTTGAGATAATCACTTTATGTTCGTATTTGTACTTGTATAACTTTTGCAAGCTGAGATATGCTTATATTTCAGTTAAAAATTGCTCACTGGTCGTCACACCGGATAAAATATAGAAGTATAAACAAATTTAATAGAGTGCTTTGTAAAAAAACAAATGTATCTAAAGTTTGATTCATTCAATTAAAGATTGACGTACTTCATTTATAACTCATTCGTTATTGGTCAAGATGTGAGCCAGATACGGTACAGTGGAGCTTATATATATATATATATATTTATTCGGGAGGGTAGGTACCGATAAGAGAAACGAGTGATTGAGTGGGATCGACAAGAAGATAAGTCAAAATTCAAAGGATGGATGGGGTCGTTTAGGATCTTATTGGCAGAGCTCATACAAGAATTCGTATGACCATTAATAAGTTAATAATAATTAATGACTCGTCAGAAATTAAAGATGCACGGCTTATTATCATTAATCCACGACGGACAGTTTTAAAGTGTTGTTTCAATAGACCGGGAAACACTACAGGGGAGCAATAAAGTAAAATAGAGAGAACGCCTTGTTGAGCTTCCGGAGCTGAAAGGAGAGGCGCCGAAGTTTTCCCATACGGTTCTGGATGTGTGTCGACCACCGAAGATTATTATCGATAGTAACACCCAGATATTTGACTGAGTTTACCATAGACAAAAGATTACTATTAAAAGTTACAGGGTCTGAAGGGAATGTAGAGCGGGAAGAACTAAAAATGCACTCCGAGCACTGGGCGTGTTACGAGTAAGGCCAGACTGGTTTGAAAACTATTACATTCGGGAAAGATTTTCAGTGAAGGTAGAAAATTCTAAAGAAGAAGAAACATAAGGCGACATCGTTAGTATACTTTTGGACATGAGCAGGGTGTGGAACTAGAAGACCATTATTGGAAGCAGAGAAAAGATACGGAGAGAAGACAGTATCTTGAAGCACACTAGAATTATTGACTAGAGGACTTGAAGTATTCCTGCCCAGCTTTGTACACTGGATTCTTCCGGTGAAATAATCAGGAAGCCACAAAAGCAGCTCCTCTCGGAGTGTCAAAAGATTCAAGCGCAAAAAGGAGAGATAACCGGGATACAGAATCAAAAGCAGACAAATAATTGAGAAACAGATTTGGCAGAGCTGATCAATCACTTGCTTATATAATGGACCAGAGTAAACACAACATACAAAACAGATCTGTTGGGTTTATACGAGAACTGGAGAGGATCACGGGGAATGGTGACAAGCGACTGTAAGCGACTCAGGATGGCTTTATTAGTCAACTTTATAACTATACACGTCAATGCAATGGGATGAAAACGTTTTGGAAAAACGGATGAGGATGAGGTCCTTGGAACAGGTATCATTATCGCTGGTCGCCAGGAATCGGGGATAATCTGTACATAAAGAGGCCCTTTGATGAGAGATGTTATCACACTAGTTAGAGGGGCTGCTTCAAACTTGAGAAACACTGGAGAAAGACCATCAGGGCCCACAGATGACGATGGTTTGAAGAAACATGAAAGCTTAAAAATTTCACCATTACAAAAAGGGAACAGATAAGAATTAGAGATTTCACATGGGAAAGAGGGTATCTGGTTGTCATTAGACGGATAAAGAACTGTAGCGTTGAGGGTATTAACATCAACATCATTGTTCACGTTTTCCCTTTTTCGTCCACAGAGAAGACGAATTCCTTACCACAGAATCCTTATGTTTTTGGTTTACAGGATTTGGGAAGCGAACATCTTGTGTTATCTCAGCCTAAATTAAGTTAGAATAGTGCTTTANCAGATGGATGGTGAGATTTACGTGATCGTTTCTTTTGCCTTCGTAGTGAGTTCAAGCGACGAGGTGCAATTTTGCCGTTGAAAAACAAACAGAGTTTCCATGGGTCAGCAAAAATGGAAAATTGACTTCCTCGTTTCGGTGGAAAGACTGACACAGTCAAGAAGTGATGAACAAGAAGCAAACCATGATTGAGCAACCGTTATGTATCGACAGAGAAGAGAAATGTAGGTTGATGAAAAGTTACGGAGATATCTGATTTGATCGTATGAATGTTGAATATGCAGAGAGAGAGTATATCTTTGGTCTTAAGAGGAGAACACAATGATCACTGGTAGCCACTGGGGCCATTAGTTTGAGAGATAACAAAGTGGGATGGTTTGCGATTACCCGGTCAAGCATACAGCTGCCTCTGGTAGGAGAAAGAGACAAATCAGACAAGCCAAAAGAAAGCACACGGAAACTGTTTGCATGATTGAAGTCAATAACAGCCAAATGAAGATTCTCGTCTAATATTGGAACGAAAAACGGGATGTAGTGATCAAAGAAAGAAGATATATCTGATTGGGAGCACGAAGGAGGTGTATACACAATAGTAATAATTGTACATTTATATCGGGAAAATCTGGGATAAAAACGAACGGATAGACAGTCAATGGATTTTTCAGAATAGCTGAACATCACTTCAGACTTTCCTCACCAAAAAGTGTTGATGTACGTTGCCACACCGCCCTCAGTTTTCTTCCTTCCATGTTGTCTTTCCTGCCGGTAACAGTCGAAACCATCTGTCTGTTCGAGAGCATCCTCACCGTTTTGATTTAACCAGGTTTCCTGTATGCATACGACATGTGTTGGAATGAATGTGTGTGTTCATTGAGGAAGTTAAATCCGAGATCTTCGCAAAGAGGATGCGAGCGTTGCTACTGACCAATGGTTGCACGGTCATCTTGACAAGAGGGGCGATATTAAGCGCACACTGCCATCCAGCACGCTTCCGCTTCTTGTTCCAAGCATGATTGCCACATTCTCCAGGCACATTATTTGTATGAGGCACAGAATTAACAGATTTCAATCTAAGCATATCCTGACAGGAATACGTATGGGTCCGGAACATGTTTGATATCGAGGTAACCATAAAATCCAGGGAGACGACGAGCACACAAAACGTAGCACAGCCAATCGAAGGGCGCGCTTTGTGTCAAACGTCTCTGAGAGACCAACCCCTGGCTGGTAAATCCATTCCTAATGCAAAGATCTTACAGACGCATATTAATACCAACAGAAAAGAGAAGTTTGGAATAATGGCATGCTGGGCACATTTCCGCTGCTAGTTAACTACGTTGGATTTCGAGATTGAAGTGGCCAAAACCAAACTGCAGGTATTACGTAAGAAGTCATGGCGAGGCGAGGACAACGTCATTTCACAGATTGTGACTCCCTTAAAAAACCTTATCTGAATTATTCGCTATTTTGGACTAGTGTGTTGTATAAGACGATGATTCCTCAGTATTTCATTCATTCATCAAGTTAGTTACCGAAGTAACTAGATTGAAGGATTTCTTCGATGACATATCGCATCACTTCGAGTAGTTGATTCGCTATCGGGATCCATGGACACTGTTTATATTCCACAAGGATCTCTAATTGATCTCAGCCCTTTTCTATCATTCGTAACTTGGGCTTAAGCACTAATGTTAACTGACGGCTTCAAAATATTGAGAGCATTAATAGACGAAAAGAAACTCTGCGCAGTTTACCGATGACCCATAATCAAAGAAATCGAATTAAACGTTGAGAAATACACAGTTATACTGTTGCATCACCAGAGTGGCTTTCCATAGGCGAATTAAAAACAGTCATTACCGTGTGTTTTAAAGGAGAACAATCTCGTAATTTTTGTTCAAGAGNAGAGGATATATGATGTTCTACAAATTGTGATAGAGCATTATCAATGGCTTTGTGACATACTGGCTTATTAAAACATGTTTTGGATTGTTTTGAACAGATCTATTCCCTCTTGCGCTATCGGTAAACACAAGAGCATGCACCGAGTGTGCTATCTACGTTTCGAATCCATGTCAAATTCGTGGCAAAAGAGGGCAAAAACTTCCGCAGAGAATAGAAACCTCAGTGATGAGATGGTTTCAAATACTGCGACTCTATTCATATTATTATAGTAAAATCCCGGTAGACATGATTATTGTGCATCAAATACTGACTGCATCGACATAATCACCCGTTTAGTACTTTGCCGACACTGTGCAGAAATGATAACGGCAAGGGATATTTCAAGTCAAGTCAAGTCAAGTCAAGAAACCGTTGCTTCCAAGTAATAAGAAAGACTTTTATTTTCGTGATATACGTTAACTGTAACTTTCTTTAATCTCAATATCTTTTTGTTGCAACCATCAATTTATTTAGATTGCGTTTGGTCAATCATGAAAGCACTTTACACCTTTGCAACCGTGAGTGAATGTGATAATATAGTATTGCACTATTTGACTTTCACTAACACCCGAACCCAGGGTGTATAGCTAATATTAAATTTATTTAGCTTCAGTATTCCTAAGTACTTATAATGGTATTCGAAGTTGATTCAGTGAAAAAAGTATCAAAGTGAGTGGTAAAATCCGCTCGCACGGTCAATAGGTGAAACTTGAATCTGCCTTCAAAACTGTCTGTCGCGTACCACATCTCTCATCAAAATTTTCGCGTCCCCATACTCTCACCCCTGTGGAAGCAAATGACATAGGTTTATTTACTCCCGCTTTCTGTGCAGATGAAAGATTAAAGCATTCGACTACTATGGTCAGAGGCGACACATTCCAACCTGACTACAGAGTTGTAATGATCTAGTGGTGCAGCACAAATGCGACCGCTCGTCTCCTCCGATCGTCCCTCTCCCAACCAGTCATCATATTCTTTGATCCACTAAAAGTGCATCTTTTTAATCTCTTACTTCCTTTTATGATCCGTTTATGTCCCCTAGTGATGGATACACTTCAGAATCTAAAATCTCATAGTAAACAAGCTTCCGTTTCCTTTGAAACTTGTTCTGTTGAGCATTCTGGATATTTCTAGCAATTATTTTGATTTTAATGCATACGGCAGTTTGGTGGTAGTTGTCGAGTTGTCGATACTGCATGAAAACAATTCACAAACACACAGACATACATGTTTCAGCTTTGGATTAGTATGATTTCTGCAGATAATCCCGCATTTATTTTCTTGATAATCATCTATCATCTAGAAATCGATCATCACCCAAAGTAATTTGAATTGTGTGAGTTCCATTTGTTAGAATCTCTATTTATCACACGGCTGTATTCAAACCTTCAAGGTCACAAACTTGCCACCCCGGAATGGTGTTTTCGAATAGCATCAACGCAGTGTATGTATTGTAAGGCAGCTCTTTGATAGTCACATTCTTGTTTTCTGAAAATTATTTGCATCCATAGACATATTCCATAGGAAGAAGTAGAACGAACAAAGATCTGAGCAGCTGCACCTTTGGTGGTTCCTTATACAATGCTAATTATTGCTTACAGGATTGAAACAGTTATATAAGCATTTCGAACCGGATTGGTATATGTTGTCAATGCAGGTGAAATAACTTTTGGGGAATTGTTATGAGTTATCAAGAAAACGTACTCGCCAATTGGGCGTAGTATGAATTTGATAGTTGTTTGTCCTCGAATGTAGATCACTTAGACTATGATTAATTCCACGTATGTACTGAAAAGACATTTATTGTAAGTGATTCATTCTGATCCAAGAATTCACGATCGCAGGATAATTATGTTTCACTATTGTCCAGATCTCTCCTGAAGTATACCTAATCACCAGCATTCAGTTTTGATAGTTAATTTCTTTCTGTATTCAGCGTGAGTCAGTTTGGGATAATACAATTACGCTGCTTCATTGGAAAATTAAATAAATCAGATCTAGGTGAACTTCAAAGATAGGTAATTATTAGATTCCGGATGTTTAGAGCAATACTGCTGTTTGATTTTCGATTGCTTTGAAGAAAATTAGCGTATACTTCCTCCATGATCTGTTACTAAGCAACGTGCCAAACAAGATCGGTTTTCAGTGATTCGCTTCTATGACTAATAAATCAAGTTTTATTTAACTCGGATAAAATATTCTGAACTCAATAGTTTTCAATCAAATAATTTATATAATCAATAACAAACGATGATAATACTTCCATTGGTTGATAAGATGCCGCTTCAAGATACACTGATTTTAATGACAAACTCTCAAGAGGAAGTGAAAGTATCAAATGCAGGAGTTTATAAATAATTTATATCTCCCCCTCCTCCATTGATTGCATCAGTTGGTAGAAGGAACTCACAGAAATTGTTTTACCACGGGATTTATTATTCGACCTGGATAGCCCTGAGACCGATGACATTCCATGCCCTCAAAATGTTTTGTATACGAATTTCTTCAGCACTAGGGTGGTAGGCACTGTGAATATGAATAATATATACTGCGGATATCATTTGCAAAACGGTAATTCATATGACAGAAGAAAATAGAAATGCCCAGAGGCAATGTTCCATGACTTAACTCGGAGCTTGGAATCAGTCCAAGCGTACGCAACTAAATGCATTGAAAACTGTTGCGAATTCCTGTCGCCTGTTTATAAGATACCCCAAACGTGTATACACGTTTATGGGGCATGCCAAAATCAATTCCTCCTCCTCTCTCTATCTTCTCTCAACCCTGTCTGACCAACAACGTTGGAAAATCAACAACACGCACATTTCTTTCTCGGGACATCCGGTTGGGCGATCACTCCATTCTCTTCAAATCATCTACCTCGATCGGTTTCCCTATTCTCCGGTACAATGTGGAACACAAAATATAGATACTGTATCTGGCAGCTATTTGTGAAACAGATCATTGTGGATCAGCTCAAATGATCAAACTGAAAGGTGTTTGGTCGACTGGTAACAACTTTTGTCACATTCCTAATTAAAAGGGAGTTCAGGAAACGTACTCGGGCGTGCAGATCAGGGAGCTTTCAGTAAACACGTGAGCAATCAGTGCGAATATATCATTTTTTGACACATTTTAAAAATGAATCGGGTGACGAACATCAAATAATATCAAGTACGGAAGACTAGGCAACTGTAAAGCAGTCAAAATTGAAAACGCCCTAATGGAATGGAAAACTTTTATGTTTCATCATGAGCTAAACCAGTGAGCAAATTATCGTAAAACGGTAGGTGTTATTTTCAAAACTGATCATAGCAAAGTTCAATGAAAATATTCCCATCATGTGACCCAATTAAATTACAAAAAATAAAACTAAACTGCTGATGAAAAATGAACAAATAGATTATCAAAACTTTTCATCAGTTTGTGTTGAATTGTGTTGATGTTTGGAAAGAGATTTTTAAGAGATTTTACTTTATTCTGTTGACAATATGCGCATGGTATTTTGACAGTTGATTATTCATAGCCGTTTCGTAGGAGGCTGTACTGTTCCCTCCTGTTTAACCGAAATCACATTCATATTTTATGAAACCGAGTTTCAGTCTGAAAACCAACAACATATAGATGTGTTCATTGCAAAGAAACATAAATAAATAAATAATATGATCAATAAAATAGCAGTAAATAATTCACTCAGCGTTGGCATGTATGTTTGTATTGTATTATAATCCAGCTCAATGTTTGTGAATGTCAGTTTACCTTTGATTTTACATCTGCTGTATAAGAAAGCATCCTAGTTGGCATATTCCCGTAAGGTTGTATCAAAACATTTGAATGTTGGGCAATAATTATCCTACTCGCAGAGTCACTGGTTTCATTTAGAGCTCAAAAGAATTCAACCATAAATATCAGAATAATTTCACATGTTTTCACTTTAACAGATGGCCGATTAGAGCAACTTCATTTGAAAGCAGAATTGCGTCCGGATAACTCACAGGACTATTATTGTGCTTCAACTACTTTCTTATTGTTATATGAAGGTAATTTCCAATCAACTCATACAAAGGATTCGTTCTCTTGATTTGGAGTAACGTTTAATTGTAATAGCGAAACGGGTTTGTAAATGACTCACCTAAATTAACACGGAGTTTGTTTGAAGAAACCTCACATAAGAAGAAGAAGCCATCAGCTATTACAAGGGATGGATGAACAGACTACCATGTGGTTGGCAAAATCGATGATGTAACAGACAACCATCGGCGGTGAGGTGATCACCAAAAACCCGGTGACATTATTTTGTCTTGCAAACCTTTGTTACATAATCACAATGCTAAACGCTTGGCAAGTATTGAGGCGTTACTTATTCAATTGTATTGATCGACTGAATGAACACAAAAGGTCGGTAAACAATCAATTCACCTACCGCAGATTTGATCTTCCACCTCTACGTTAGTATTCCTCGTTTCCTTGTACACGTTTGTGCTCTATAATAAACCAATATAAATATATTGTGTCAAATTGGGTTAACAATTGAGGATATTACGATATTAGTCAACATCTCGTGAAATTTGCATTCTGTCGCCATTGACGAAATGAATGAAAGGGACTCAGTGTTTCAAATTTGCACAATATGTTTAGCATTTCAATTGAGAATAGTGACTTGAGAATACCCAGACCCAAAACGTACGTTTACCGCACGATTTCACTCTTGATGCAAATTTTATATCATGAAATCAATGTCTAGTTTGTGCTACAGTTTGCTTCTTTTGTTTGAACGAAAGGGGCAAAACAGTGCATGATTGCACAAATCAAATTAACCCGAAGCATTTCCAGAAAACCATATTTTTTCAACTTCTAGTAAAACCGTTTTAAATTTAAATGATTCCGGCCAATTGCATGCTACTGGAAAACCCCACAAAGTGATTGGTGCTTCATTCATCACCGACTGAACCAGGTCCATTGAAACCGCGTTCTGTCGAAGTGAAACGACTTCTCTATAGCCACATAAAAGTACACGGTGAATGGCTTAGCCCATCCGGATTTTCCCAGGCACCAGGCATTGTTGATGATCTTGGGTGTGGGTGTGCCTGTGACAATTCGAATGAGCTAATCCCAACATTCACCGTTTAAATTGATTGAGCCATTTGCACAAAGGTGATGACCGTTGATCGTATAGCACAGGGATCCCTACCCGCACGTTCGCGGTTCGAGTTCTGACAGGGAGAAAAAAGTTTGCACTGTCGCCGTGTCCCAAACAGGATGAAACAGCTGCCCAGCGCTCTTTGCGGAAAGGCATATTTGCAAAGATGCTGCTGAGAAGTAACATTCCAACGAGATTATGTTGCCTCCGTCAACATAATACTGAGAAACTGCGTACCCGATACCACATTGGACCCTGCCCAGAGGAGATTAAATATGTGGAACGGTGCCAACGTGGAGCGAAAAACAGAAACCATTATTAAACTGAAGAATCCAAAAAACGGAGTCTCTTCTGTTGTTACTTTGTCGTGGTGGAGCTAAGTTATATTCCAATCCTTGGGAACGAGTCCACCAAGCTACTTGGTTTGGTATCATCTAACTATGATTTATTTGTTCATCGCGTATGTAAAGATACCGAATACTAGCTGAAAAAGTGTCTCTGTTTTCGATGGAAAACTGTGAAATTTCTCAGGAATCATCACACTTCATGTAAACGATACAGTCGAGCGACGGATCTCAATTGCAGTTCGCGTGAAGTGAATGATCTCATCTCGAAGGGTGTTTTGGAGAAAGTCGATTAACAAACGGACTGGGTAAGTCAGGTTATAGTGGTGACAATAAGGCTAGGGAGCTGAACACTTATATAGATCCGAAGAGCTTACACAAGGCTATAGGAAGAGTGCACTTCACCTTACCCATTTTTGACCATATACTGACTACCAGACTTAGATAATGCACGATACTTCAAGAAGGTGGATTTAGCCTCTGCATTTGGTATTTACAGTTCTAATCGAAACTGAAACAATGGGTCCCTGTGAAACAATTGTCGGTTCGTATAGGCAACAGGATTTATACGGAAGTAAATTTTTTCCAAATATTAATAAACAAGCCTTGGTGAGTCTCTATGGTCGTGATTTTCCTGATTGGTTTATACTCATCAGATGGAACGGTTCAGAATGTAGTGGATACTCCCGTTTCGTCAGGAGTGGTTGACCTAGACCATGATGAGTTAAGAGGTAACTAAAGAGAATGGAACATTGATTATTTACAACAAATTAACATTGATAATAATTAAGGTGCGCTTGCATGCGTGCACGACAAACGTTCCCTGTCCTCTTCCAAATAATCGCTGTTTTAAACTATCAATCAATCATATGGTCTGTACCAGATGATAGACGAAGCAGCCAGAAAACATTTTAAGCCTCTGAAAGTATATCCTTATTTATAGTCATATCAACTCAATCACAATAAATATATTTGTTTAAACCAAGTGACGGAATTTAAAAAGAAGTCATTGTATTTATTGTCACTCATGCTACTCTCATAAAACCTTTTTAATTTTTTACATTCAGACCAATGAAATGTTTCCCGCCTAAATGAAAAAGCTCGATTCCATGTATGTTCATTTATTTATTAATTTAGCACAACTCACATGGGTCGCACACTCAGATGACTGTTTTGCGAGCATGTAAGTACTGTAAATACTGTGAATGCTGTAAACATTAACTTACTAAGCAATGTAGAATATCCACTCCTGTTAAACGAATCAACGGATGTAATTGTAACATTCCAGCCGTAATTTGGGTTAGAGATGGAGATTATAGTGGAAAGGCATGCTTGCAAAGCGTTTCTTCTTCTTAATCACACTGTACCCAAATTTAATCCCTCCTTAAGGATGTACCGCTTTTCAACCGCAGACAATACACATTATTAAAAATCACTGAATAACTATCTTTAGGTACATATGAGGAATGAGTTTCGCCAAAAATGTGCTCCGTTCCAGGAGAATCGGTGAGCAAAATGGACAAACATTGTACTGGTTAGAGGATAGATACTGTTTCTTGGTAACTAAAAGTGATGTCCCAAAAGTTATTTCGTTTACTAAGAAATCATGTCACAGTGAAGTGCAACGCAGCAACAGGTACAATTCGGTACCCAATAGTTCACAATACGTTGTGCTGCAGCAAAAATGTGGCTGCTCAGATTGCATAATAAATAAAGATAAAACATATTTTCAGTTTTGATTGATTCTCAATACGATTTGAAGTGTTCCACAAATACATTTCCATGTCGCAATCACCGCCCTATATATCTTAAGGGTTTTGGTGTGCACCGTAAATGAATCACTATAGAATAAACCAGCTGAGGACAACTGATTCATGATTCATTCATCCAACCGGAGATTGAAGCACTCAAAGAGGTTCATTAATTAAATACATCGTACATACCAATAAGAAATATTGGCACTAATGTACAACTGTCGTTCCTTTTTCTAGTTAGCACTCTTCAGCAGTGTACGCTCACGAAGCCTGAGGTCAGTTGAACCAAAGTGGCCGGTTAGCTGAGTGAGAGAATGGTCTCATACATTACCCTATGCACCCCGGGCTGATTCCAGCTGTTGATTTCATGCTCACACGACATGATAAAGTGCTCATACGTCTCTCCCAATAAATGTTGAATTTTATGACTGAAACGATTCCTCTGGATGGAGGGGGCGTCCTGTCTGGACACTCAACTCCGAAACAAAGGTCTCAGGACTCATAATACGAATGAAACAGATATTCGAATATAACAAGCAACACAAGATGAGCAGAATTGATATTGGCTATCAATTTCGCGTGCTCTCAATCAGCTGTCTGCGCACATTAAATAGGTCAAATTTTTATCATTAGAGTACCATATATGAACATTTACAATTGAGAGCACGCGAAATTGATGACCAATATCAATTCTGTTCATCTTGTGTTACTTGTTTTATCCAAATGGATCAAGTAGAAAAGATGTTTCCGCTATTTAAAACAGATATTCAGTGAATTTCTTCCTTTTACTTAATTGCTTTTTATTTGCTGTTTGTTAATACATATAGTGACGCAAATAATTTTCAGAACGAGGAGAATCGACCAATCCAACAGCTAGCATACTTTGGAAATGGAGAAAGTTGAATGGTGTTTGTAGAAATGGAATACATCCTCCGAAGTAGAGGCTTGCCTAATTTAACCTAAGTGATCGCCGCCGACAAGGACTTTCTAGCAGTATCTATGACAGTAGATTTGCAAGATGGAGAACCATTTGATTATTATTCATACTCTGTATTCTTGAATGTCTTCTTGACGCATGTATGCAGCGAAATAAATCTCATTTGTGAACTCAGAGTTTACGTTCCGTAATTACAACTGGTCCCAGACTTAGAATAGCGAATCACAAGAGACCCGACAAAAATACATGACAAAAATGTCTTCATCTCACCTACCTATATCAAAACCAATGTTTACGCAACTTCGCATATGAACTGAAACATCATACATATATGTACAATGTGTGTGCGTGTGCGAGTGTTCAAACAGAGAGGAAGAGACACGATCTAGCACAATTTTTGAAAAAGCGGTGCCAACGGTGTTGGTGTCGTTGTACACGCCGGTCTAGGGAACATATAGGGTTATTTGAAATATAAGGGGTCGGTGATCAAGGGATGAAGAGCATGGTAACAGTGACCCGGAAGCCCCAGGTTCGATCGCTCTTCTGCTGCCTATCTTGCTCATTTTCCAAGCTGCTTTCACATGGTCGTGCCCCTTTCGAGAGAGAGAGAGAGTTTATTGTGCATTTGCATATTCAGTGAATCAAAGCGGAGAAAAGAAAGCCAAGAAAAAGAATCGTAAGATACCATTGATTCCCTACAGCGCTCAAGTTTTACTAAACTACCTCCCATTCCTCCAAAACCTCACAAAGAAATACACAAAGTCGCAATCATGTGATAAACACTAACACTGAACCCCTTTTTAGATGACAGACTACCTTTGGCTGTCATCAATACAGTAGCGCTAAGTGACAAGCAGTAAGTTTGCCAAATTGTGCACAATACCTAATGTTGTAATTGTCAGCATGAACTTCACAAATTATGGTTTGCAACTCATGTACCATTATGTTATACCCACTACCTGGTTAACATGACAAGGGACAAATGTATGGATAGGCGTGATNGCGTGATATCAAGTGATCTCGGGTGTTTGAAAAGAGGTAATATATGTACAGCTGAGAAAAGCTTTCTTAATTAACCGTAAGTTTGCACAGAAATAGTATTTCTATTACATTCTCATAGTAATTAGGTATGAAAAACACTCTAGAATTCAATTAAAGCGAATTAATTTAGACTTTAGTTTTAAAAGATTCCATTTGAGGACACGGTGTACGCCATTGTGGAGCGTATGTCCTACCACGCAACCTACTAACTGGAACCTATTCATATGCGAGCGTTCACCAAACTTACTTACGCACAACACACGAGCCTCACTAAATTCCAAGTAAGTTGACTGCTTCGGAAGGTTTTCCCTAGAAGCTATCGGAACCCATCAAATGAACTTTGTATCTGAGTGAATTGTTTATTTTCTGTTGCTTTGGAGATGTAGAAGGAATTCACATATAAGGGGCTAAAATATGCAAATAAAGAAGAATTGATGAATCATATACATATACATATATATCAGTTAGCGCGCCCGAGATAGAGAAGTAAAATTTTTGTTCACATCTGTACACAATGAGTTCCGTTGAACTTTAGAACTCCGAAAGTACACCCGTTTAGTTTGCTCAGTTTGATTAAATTTCATTTAACTTTTCTATGAAGAGTGATTAAAAATTCAAACAGAATATTCAGTGCCTAGATAAATTCACGATAAAGTTGGCCTCACTCAGCAAACCCTCTACCTGCTACATCTCAATATTTTGAAAATAGGTTCAAGCAACTCCGGTAAAATAACAGTAAATAAATCATTTCACAGTGTTAATTTTGGTTGATAGATAACTTGTTGCTTGCCTTGGTAAGATAAGTGTAGATGGAACGTGAGCTGAAAAGCTAGGAATCACTGGATGGCTGTTTTGACCTGGATGGGTCTCATCAACATTGCGAATCCATCAATTCCACTAGGAATCGAACCCAGGACCTCACAGATAGAACGCCACAAATTACTCACCCGACCACCGGGCAACCGATCAGACCGTTTGACGTTTTTGAATATACACCACAAAGCACAATCAATCTTTGGTAGTTTGTTTCGGGCATTGCACCTCACTCATCTCAGCACTAGACTCTAAAGTTATGACTCGGTTTGAAGTGTTTCATGGCTTGATTATTTATTGTATATCGTGTATATTCATAAATGCGAAATAATCTGATCGACAAACCGGTGACTAAGTCCGTAGTATGCTTGCGTTCTACCTGTGAGGTCCCGGGTTCGATCCCCCGTAGGATCGATCAAATTGCACTGCAGTATACACCTAACCAGGGAGAAACAGCTCTCCAGTGCTCCCAAGTTTGTCAGCTCACGCCTCATTTACATGACAAATTCATCCTTTAAGATAGGCATTTGTATGTAAAGGATCAGCTGTCTTTAAATGAATTAGTTGCATTTAATTCCCAAAATATGCGAAATGTAGAATAAACACTCTCTTATCATAAACTTTAGTATAAGAACGCAAGACATACTAGCTGGTAAAGATGATGACTCTCCTCTTCGTAATTGATTACTGCCCATACGACTCATTGACTGAGCAATACTAGTGTTTAGTTAACCATTATCATTCAGAGCTCATTTAATCATCTTTGTTGAAGTCTCAGCCGATTCTAACATTTGATGGTAAAATCCGGAAGGGACCAGATTGCTGTCATTCTTTCCATCCGTTAGCATTAGCTATCACATAAGAAACCAAACCAGAGATTGCTGGTTAACCACGTGGAGATTACAAACGCACACACGCACGTACTCAGTGACACCCTGCAATGATCGTTGGGTGTTTTCTAGTCTGATGTCAGTTGCCTTGGACAGAGGAAAGAATAATGGTAACGGTGTCGTGGATCAAAACTGACCAGCAAACCAGTATTGGCCAACAAGGTGATCAAGAGGTGCTATCCATTACATAACCACATTAGGCAAAGAGAATGGACTTTAGGTACGCAAAACTCCGCTAAAATTGTATTGGTTACCGAGGTTGATGGAAGGTTCACTATCGATCCGTTTGTGATCTTTTCCGGGATAATATGTTTTGTTATTACTTTTTCCATTTATTTTCAAATATCTTCCTGAATGCGATACATTTGTTTGGCCGACAATGGACAGCAAAATAACCGGGGATAAAATGGACGCAATTACTCTCCTCTCATCGAGAAATCTCTTTTAGTTCAGTTAATTCAATTCATCTGGATGCATGAAGTTCCTTCATGGTAAAAATCATAATATTCTAAGTTCGGTTTACCAAACTTCCGGTGTAACGTTTTCAGGCTCTATCGATAATCTACCCATTTTACTGCTCAAACCATCATTCTACGAAGGGATACTACAGCCTGAATGTGCGCTCCGTGAACCCATTCTTTCCACATGTATGATTTATTTTAAACAGCCTCCCGATCAGTGAAAAAGAAGTTTGGAATGTTGTTGTCAAATTAACTCATTCGGGTGTACTTAAACCGGAAACGCAGTTTCTCAAATAGAACGCTCGGAGATACGATTTGATCGGCAGAAATGTCCTTATTCTCTAGTTCTATTGGATTTGTTTCTGTAAATGAATTTGATTTCAATGGCTGTGGTTTGATAGTTAACCCTGCATATTATTCCGCAATTTCTCGGGAACAAATCCAACCATATTGATTGAATTTAGTGTGGTGAGTGTGCAACTCATCACTGTTCGGAGACACACGATGAATATCAATTATTGCATTGTTAGGTCGATGTATGTACAGATATTGACCAAACTCGTGCAACATCCTGATTTTCATCACATTTGTTCCTCTCAACGCTTCGTTTTTCCGGCTTAATTCACGGGAGTGAATATAGTAATTCCCGCATCAGACGCAACATATCTGATATAATACCCATTTATGTCACTGCTTTTATTATTCAAATGCCATTAAAATGTAAAATTTCGCGATTTTGACGACGGTTGCTGGGCATCAGTGGTAAGATAACAAAGTATCTATTAGAAAATAATTCCCTGGGAGTACGGAATGCATCTACCCTTACCCACGATGAAAAAACAACAACATTCAAGTGATAAATAATACAGATGGTTATCACTGTGGATTGAAACCCCACACTCAGGCGTACATGAAGTAAGGTTTAGGTTTGTCTGAAATTCAAAATTGTTCTGTTGATATTTGGATAACTGCCTTCAGTATACAAGCAGTGGGAACTTTCTTTTCACGACCGTAAACGTGACTGCCTAATAGAAACTCTAACTGAGGTTCAATTCAGGGCCGTGTGCTGGTTGGTCATCATGTGATCTTGATGATTCGGTGCACTAATCACATTCCAGTGAGCTAGGCTGCATGTATGGAGTCTGGGTGAGAAACATTTCCTTCATGTTTTTAGACAAGATTCAACTGTTCGATTTTCTTCAACAGTACTAACTGAAACTTTTGCTCACAACATGGTAACCCAGGTAATGATAGTGCCCTACTGTGCCTCGATGACTGAAAGACGAATTATTTGTTCAAGTATTTGCTATCGGTGTCGCCACGTAGCTCATCTGGTAAAGCATGCGCGTACAAAGCGTAGGCGGTGTCCATGCGTGGGTTCCAACCCCACCGAGGCTACTATGCGCGTACAAAGCGTAGGCGGTGTCCATGCGTGGGTTCGAATCCCACCGAGGCTACTGGGCTTTTCACAATCGACAGATAAATTGCTTGTTTGCAGCTCACACCAGTAGTGTACGAGCATATAAGTTTAACCGAGATTAAACGTTTTCTTACTGCTGCGTAATAAACAAAACAATTCATAATTTCAATTCATACAATTTCTAGCCCACGCAACGCGATCGTTGATCTGTTACCTCTGTTACTGTTTTTGTATTCCTACATTTTAAGTTTGGTGCGATTGGAACAGTTGCTGTACGCCCGTCTTATTGAAGCTCACTTAGTCTCATCGCTGTAAATTTGATGACATGGTCACTTGATTTGAAACAGCACACAAGAGCTGTCTTTCCGCTCGATGAGAAAACTTTCGTCTATCTCCACGTTTATCCTCCTAGTTATACCAATCGGGGTCAACCAAACGGTTACGAACAACCCGGGGTGATCGATGAATTTAGCAGTAACCTCGGTATTACTGGCGCATAGATAAGTTTCTTTCGATGTTCCTAATCCAACAGCCTTAAACCGTGTGCCATTTGGCTGGGTCGGCAAATGAGGAAACAAGTTACATCAACTTGGAGATCGGTGTTTACCTATCGTGTGCGATGTGAATACTGTCAATTTTTGTATAACTGAAAATCGCCTTAGACATCTTAGCTATGACTGACTACTACAAAGTAGTTGTTGAACGGCGAGGTGCACTTTAATAAGAGCATCGGAGATGTGTATAATTGCATTGCGCTCCCCCAGGGGCATATCTACTGGAACAACTCGGTTTAGTAAATGCCATAATTTAATTTCTTTGGGTTTATCAATACGGTCTAGAGTGGTATCCTCAATATATACAATCTGATCTATCAAGAGTGTTGGGTTACCGAGAAATTGCGCCAAAACAAGGCGGGGCGTTTTTCATCGTTAGGACGCTTATCATGGTGGAATGTATCATCCTTACCTGCACACGAACGGTGACGGTTCGGTTTCTTTCTAACGCAGGAAGGCAAACGGTTTCTGATTAGATCTTCCAGTCTCCTAAAAAGGTATAGATAGAGAGAACAAGACAAAGAAAAACAAAGGCAACTAACGCAACAAAAAGCATAACAAGAAAATAAACACCGTTTAACTAGGAGTAGTAACTTAAAAGCGATGGTAATACTTGTGATGACCGACAAAGAACACTGGGCAGCTGTTTCGTATCCAAACGTTATACTCTAGATAGAAATGGTCATTCTTTGAATAAATTGAAAGCTGATTTTCTTTTAAATTATCAAGCTTGGATTAGCCTATTCGATTATTCAGAGGCACCGGCACTCATGATGGTGCATGGTGCATCGTACCTGGTGTCTGGTGCTTCTGAAAAATCAAACGGGCTGTTCCAAGCTTGATACTTGATTCGCACAAGGTGATGACCGTGGACCGTGTAGCTCAGGGGTAATGGTTTGATGTCCCGACCCGAACGTTTGCGGTTCGAGTCCTGACAGGGACACAAAGAGGTATGCACTGCTGACGAGTCCCAAACAGGACGAAACAGCTCTTTGTCGGTCATCACAAACATTTCCATCGCATTTGACTGATTTTTATTTGTCATTTCGCTGGAAAGATTTTGACAGTTTTTGAGTGTGTTATTGCGGAAAAAAATGATTCAGCAGTTCCTGTTACATATTCTTAATTAGCATCTAATGTGATTCCTTACTTTTAACGTTTCAGTTAACAATAGCACCCGCCTCTCATAGTGCCGAACAAAATGAATTCCGAAGCTAAGCCAGTCGTGTCTTTAGACTGGATTAGAGTTTAACTGTGAGGTTCCTACCTCAGGTTTTGCTAAGCAGAAGTGTAAACAGTTCCAAAAATTGAACATAAGGCACACATTTGAAAGATTTGTTCGATCCATCCAAGGTTAAACCTTTTTTCTCAGTTAGCAGTCGGTTATACACACCCTAAATAGCTGTCCCTAAGATTTAAAAATAGCTATTTTTTCAAAGCTGTTGGTAATTGAATACAAAATGCCGTCAATTACACACACATGAAAGTGCCAACTGTGGTATGTGTAAAGCAAAACGCTGCGAACAACATTGTCGACCTTACTGTGGATGTCACCGGAGATGTTGCAAACGTTTTTCCAGCTCATGCTCTTTTGGATTTGAAATGCTCTCCAACAGTACCTTTAGTTATTCATAAGTAGGACACGTGTTCTTTTTGAAACGGTTTTACCCCAAAACTTGACGAAAGTGTTGTTTCCATTTCTACGATGAGAAAAAAGTGTAAATTGATCTTGGAAACAGGACACACATTTTGCGTACTGTGCCACACGTGATCAGCTTGTTTCATACGTGTCAACAGAATCATATAGTAAGAAAACACAAAGTAGTAAACAAGCTCGTTTGCGGTGATTCCTCTACAGACTAATACATCAAAATTTATATCAAATTTATATCATATGGATCAAGAGAAGTCATAATCTCTGATCGCGTTTTTGTGATACAAATTCTGTTCAGGAATCGTACATCATGTTTGATGGTGAACGTGTATTACATTTTCAGACAAATGCCATCGATCGAAACGGAAAGTGCTCAGTTGTTTTTGTGCACATCTTTCAAAGTCGATATGTGGTCATCCACAATCTACGCCTATCTCTGGTCTGAGGTGAAGGTCAATACATACCACAGTATGACCTGTGGCACGAGTCCCGAGAACTAGGAGTTGCATGTGCAAAATGGAAAAGTCTGCGAGTTGGATCATAAGCATGTAAGACGAGTCTCGGGTATACTAGATCAGTTACGTGCACCAATGTAAAATACCATAGTTTGTGATGTGTTTGGGGTTAACTTGGGCTGTTCAGGACACATTAAGCTATCAACTCGTTTTTCAGCTCTTGGGACATACGAATGAATGTGCAACGTTTGGACTTCCAAGCATTGTGTTTCTGAAGTGAGCGAGGCATGTGTTGTGGGCAAAATTACAGCGATCAAGAAAGACTGTATAGATCAGTTCCGACACCTCAGTTTTGGCAAATCAGTGAAATAGTTGTATTCTACTTTTCGTTCTCGAAGAATTTGGCATTTATTGTGACTTCATCTACAGTGGCTTTTCAACGAGCCCATGCAGAGAGGGAGAAAAAGTTATTCCATGGCTTTCAAGGCTTTTACCCCCTAAAGTTTTCCGATTAGAGACATGATCTACGCAGATGTGAGACTAGTCTCAGCTTCCGAGGCTTGAAATGTCCCACCACTCACTACTTGTTTTGATAGTAAAAAGCTATCTTTACATAACTTAACTCGCGCAATCTCCAAGGTGGGCTTGGCATAACTGTTGTTGTGAGGTACTACTCACATTTGTGAGAAGCACGCTAAAGGATGCGGTAAGCAGTTGCTTTCAACATTCAAAATTGAACAAGACCTCCTAGAGCAAATTGCCGTGATAAAAATGATAACTTGGACCTTCTCCACTTATTGTCCTGTGTGCTGCCTAGAACTGTGATGACATGTTCAAAATGAGGTATCTTGCTATATGTACTTCAAAATACCCACACCCTTGCTGTGATTCGTAATAAACAACCCTCATCAAGGGCGGCACTACAACAGCATCTTTAGGTATTTAATTCCTCCTTAGTATTTCAGTTATTCTTTGTAGTCATCCGCAGTTCAACGCCTTTAGTTTTCTGATGCCACTGAAATCCGAGAGGTATTATGTTATCACCGGGACGAGAGAGACCTAAAATGCAATGGAGTTGGACCAAAGACTAATTCATATCTTGACTGAAAGAAGTACGAACATTATGTCTTAAGCTCGATTTTTTATTACACACCTTTATGTGATGAACAGCAGAAGGGGTGAAAAAACCCATAGTGAATACAAAACATAATCTGCCATGAAAAAAAAGAATGTCTTCACCAAATATTATGCCGTTTTTCCCAAAGTCAGATATAACTAAACTACTAAAAGATGATTGCTGTTGTTCATAAATATGTCTACATTGGGTAAAATAAACAGCTCTTTACACTAAAATAGTGTTTCACGAAATGAGAGTCCGTTGAATATCGTTTGCATTTGCTATGCCCAAATTTTCAATCGTTAACGAACCGATTCACTTATTTCAGGGTTTCTATCATTAGCTAATTGATAACCAAAGGAATATCTTCATTCTTTCATTTCTCTCTCGTAGTTTTTATCAATATACTTTAATTTACCTCGTTCAAATTCTGTGTGCTCGTCCATTCACTATGATGTATCCTACCCAATATCAACGAAGAGATTTGTCATGAAGAATCGATTTTGATTAAAATCCTGTCATAATTATGCTTATTTGTTTATCCAAAATGAACCATGAATGTATTGAGCATGGAAGCGTGAGAGGAAGGTTTTCACAAAATGGGATTGTTGAATCTGAATTTAACGGTCGAAGTAACGTAAACGGAAGAAAAAATCCAGAAACTGTGAAACTGTTGCGGAAATTTCAGGTTTTCGGAGAACGATGCTTAGCACCTGGATATGGCCACCAGATACGGTTGACTAGTCGAATGCATACAGGACCTTCGATGAGCAACGGTTAAGGAAACATTAATTTATCTGGATGACGAATCTAAATTTATGAGGGAGGAAAAGATAATTCAGCTGAAACATTGTGAATTTCTTTGGGTGCAGAGTAAACATAGCGTGATGCGAAAATCTCGGAGGTAATGTACAACTGTCTGGACTTTGTTTAGTCTCATCGGTAGTGCTGATCCATCCGCCTCACTGGGATTTTAACCCGGGATCTCAAAATTAGAACGCCAACATAATATGAACATGACCACTGAACAGCTGACTGGGCCGTCGACTGAAATGATAACCTTACTACTGTTCAGCAGTGATCCAGTGACCGTAAACTACATGTTACCCCTATGATCATAGATGAGGCGAACGTTTTTTTATTAAACCTGGTCTCGTAGAGATATAGAAGTGGATAAATACAGTGCTAAATTATTCGACACACCTGACTGAGCTTTGATAGTTGAGGCGATGTGTGCAAAAATTAAGAAACGCTTGACCCGAGAAAGAACCTCGAAATTGCGGTACCATAGGCGAACTTGTGAATGTGGGGTGATCCCAAAAGCAAACACGATTACGATTTTTCTGGTAGATTGCATAAATACATGAAATAGCAAAGCTTTGACTCAATTTTTTCGCGAAAGAAAACAATTCACATTTAAAGGAAAATAATATGGGAGAAATTTCCTCAACCATGATAAGTCTGCGGTTGCAACAGCCCAAGGTGAAACAATATTGAGGTCAGAAATAATGGAAATGGTAAAAGGAAAGAACAATCATGGAACCATACAAAATATTAATAGTTGCTGTTATAAAATGTTTAACTTCAATAGATTAATGATAAGAAATGTGGTTGGGGTATTTTTGAGCTGCTACTGTAAATCACAAATCAACGGAGACTTTACTAATCTGATGAATGTATCTGAATGTCTACATAGTCATTATTTGCGTTCCAAAATTCATTTTTTCATGGCAACTGAATAAATAATTTATTTCATGCCCGGTAGAATGTCTGCACTAAGTTTGTTCGTTTTTTTTATGGTTTTTGCATGGTTCTCTCAGTCTCTCTCTATCCATTAGATGTTATTTTCGCTCGATTACGCAATGTATGTCAAATCTCTACTCTGTCTGTCAGCTTGACTGAGCATTTTTTTGTGAGTTTATTACTTTTAATAGTTTATCATCTATCTAGTTATATTCCTATACTCTGAGAGCAGTGAGTCAAAAAATGAATAGTGATTTTGCATGTTCTGTGGACAAAATGGCCCCCGTTTACTTTTGTGAATGGGAGCCACGATGGGGCCTGTTGCGTCTATACGCAAACTTTTACAAATTGTTTTTCAGTTGTCACCGTTTATTACATAGTTCAGCACAGGGAAAAAACTGCGGTGTATGATATGTTTCCCTGATGAATAACGTTTATTTTGTTAATAATTAAGTTAGGAAAAAAGTTAGAATAGCACCAAACTACTTTCATACACATTGGATCGGTCTGTGCCGTCCATTCTCCTGGCATGGTAACAAAGCATTAGTATAAGTATCTCATTCCAATCTTATATTTCATCCATCCAGGATTGTCCGTTTGAGGGGAATCCATGAGGATGGTATATAATACCATCAAAATTTTATCGTTTTCTGGTATCTTTTCGGTGTACATAATCATCAACTTTGTTGACTGTGCTTCATGACACCTGCTGAGTGTATTGTCGTTAGACCATTCATATAATGAAGCGTTCGCATTTATCAAATATTCATTGACACCAATTGAGTTTTGAATTATGCAAATACTTGGGCTCAGTTTGAGGCGGCTTCCACTCATTTGCTGGACACTGATAACCGTACAAAAAAACAAGGAGACACTAAAGATGAGTTATTAGGTTTTCATGACCCAGTCTGAATAGTTTGAGGTGCTCATATTAAGTTTAAATGCGGTCATGCGCATTGCACCGTTGTACCCTGAACTATGTGCTTAGAAGTGTTTGGTCCCAATTTCCTATTCAACCTAAGCTAGAGGACAGAGGATAGAGTTCTCACATATGCATACAGCGGTGGTGTCCCGGTGGTAACGTCACCAAACTATCACCCGGTGTGTGTCGAATCCCACCACCACCGCCTACCTTTCCCCATTGTGTGTTGAATGGCAGCCATTTGACTGGTCGATTTCTCCTTCTTGAAAATTGTATCTTTGTACATTCAATAGAAGGAAGTAAAATTATATATATACATATATATATATATGTATAAGTACACACAGTACTTACGACCCGCCTACGATACAATCGAAAAACACAGTCGGTTAGGTGAAACATGAGTCACTAACATTACCCGGCATAATCGCTTTTCAAAATCCATCAGAGGACTTTTCTTCCGGTTATTTTGGGTGGATCAGGGAATGCTTTTTAGAAACTTATCACTAAATCAATAACTAGTTACTAAAGGAAATATAGTAGGGACGGTTGTCAGTCTTCCCCTGATCACTGCAAACATCTGACTTGAATTTCATCAACATAAATTCCGGTTAAGTTGATGCTGATCATTCCATTTCCACCACGAATTGTTTAGGCGTGGCCTCACGTTTATAATAGAGTGTTTCTCCTTCGTCACAATTAAAAGTGAATAAAAATTTTAGCTTAAAAAAGCTTAAAAGGATTTCAAGTTCTACTGTATACAGACAGGTACTGGTTTTACTGTCGTGCTTCTCATCATAGGGTGAGGTTTAAACCCCACCCAGGCCACTCAATCCTAGTGGTAGGCAGTCTTCTAGCCCATTACCACGCCTTGCCCACTCGGGGCTTATGTGATCAACGATTCCAAGTCCCGGAACCAAGTTTACTGTTTGTCAAAGGGTTACAAGTAGGTTCTCGTAATTAAGAGGTTTAGCCCGTTTGCTATTCCTGACACATGGGTATGCAATACAAATAAAGAAAATCCTTCCCGTGTTCTTTATCCAGGGCAACCCGGAGAACCATTAGGAAACCACATTTTTTCTGTTCACAGGTGTACAGCCAATTCCTTGAGATTTAGGTTCCTCAAAAGGTCAAACGTTCATCGATTCTAAAGGTACAAAAATTCAAAAGTTCACCTTTGGCTAATTAGTAAACGGAGACGACGTGAGCAAATAAATATCGTTCTGGACCATATTTCCGACAATGAATAGTGCTTGTTACGACACCATGAAGCGCCCATCTATATAAAATGCGTTACGACTCGAGGTTGATTGCTCCCCGGATAATAGTGTCAAACTTTTGAAGTAGACATCAAAAGGGTGTATGCCAAGAGAATATTCAGTCCTATTATTTGAAAAAGAGGAAAGCATCGGTTCAAACACTGTGGAGATATACACAAAAATACTGTTACTGTGAAGCACGAGGTTAGCTCAACGTCTCTTCAATAATCAACACAATGTTTATATCATCGCTACATTTTGTTCATTGTACCCGTTTTTCTCACTGGCCCTAGAGTTCTCAGTCGGTCACAATGAATCGGGCCGTACTGTAGTATGGTCTGGCTCCAATGCGCGGCAGGATACCCTGTGTATGCATACACCATACAGATAAATGTGAGCCAAGTTTCGACGTGGGCTGCAACTGTCAATAAACAGATGATCATCCGTAGAAGAAGTCAAATGAAAATTTGGAAGAAAAGTTAAATAAAAGCAACAATAACCAGAAGGTCCATGAAGACGATTTGCACTGTACCTGGGATGATACACTGTCAATTGCAGTATAGTGTTCCGCACTACTAATCACAAGAAATTGTGAGTTGAATGTAAATCACAAAAAATGTTATGATTCGTAACTACAACAATCTTGAGGCTAAATTATAGCAGGTTGAAATGTGACATCCATTTGTTCGTGAAAAATGCTAAGTTCAACTCTACGAGTCACATCCACTGCTTTCTCCTGCAGTAAAGTTCCTGTTATCGGCAACTGGGTTACATAAGCAATGAGGAGTTGTTCGCACCTAAAATTAAATACCTCATCGAAGCGATCATGATTAGTTTAAATGCTGCGTATATGGGCATTCGTTGACATGGTAATTCCAACGAACTTCATTGAAATATACTTGCATGGTCCATTTTTGTTCATACTGGCGGATTCAAGTGCAACATTTGATATCCCATACCCAACCAACCTACGAGATATCTTTAATACAGTTCCAAGTGGCCACTCCTTTGCACACGACCCGATGGTCACATTTACGCATAGGAAGTGTTTGGTCTTCTGGTCTGGGTGACCAGCGGTAAAATCAGTAGCGATCGACACCCTGTGTTAGCAAGTAGCACGCTGGCACTCACTGCTGGTGCCTTCATATGATAATAATTCAATTACAGTCGAATTCTTTGTTCAGACTGCAGCTCTCTGTGAATCTGTAGAACACTTGTGCGTTTTTTTGTTCAAATATAATTTTGATCTTTTTACTAATCCCATTGGTCTAACTACGCAAAATATCGATGCTAAACATACCTTCCATTTATTTGCGATATAATCAGTTTAAAACTTGTATTCCTAAAGTGGACTGGCTAGGACGGGAGCTAGGATACCAAACGGTGGATGAAAGAGTTGAATGAAAGTAAAGAAAGTTTTACACAGGAAATACGAAGTGAAGTGAACAACTGTGTCGCTCAACCCCCGTCGCGGTCTCCTTAAAACTAAAAGCAAGACCTAATCGGTTTCACCTCCACACACGCATGCACAATGCGATGTATTCTCACAGAATTGAGGATACAATGTGCGTGTCGATTCACGATAAAACGGGATGGATACTACTATTCTATCTGACTTGCGTTCCAATTCAAGTTCACAGTTGCTTCGCACAAGCTGGATGCAAATCAACACGCAATCTTTGTCTACTTGGTTCAGTCAGTTACACATGGAAATGAATGTCACTATGGTAATCTTCAAAAGAGAGAGGGTTATAGGGGCACGAAATTTATTAGATGAAATAAAATTATAAATTTAAAGCTGGCTCATCAGTTATCAGCATCTTTGATCGGTTACCGTGGGAACAAAATGTGTGCAGATAGTGGGAACATCCCACTGTCTCCTTGTTTGTTTGTTTGTATTGAATAAAGAGTATAGAACGCATCTACAAATTGAGTTGTGAATCGAAATTGCTCAATCTTTCCAACTCAACCGCAGATTTTGTTCGAAATATCCCATTCAGTAGATTGTTTTGAATGCATACTATTTGATGTTACGAAATAAAGCATGATGTGTTCACATATAAAAGTGATATTCTCTGGAATATTTTTCACGGAAATAGTAGATCAGGTTGTTAACAATGTATACTACTCCAATGAGTGAAAAAACAGTTTTCAGATACCGAAAAGATGTACGACTATTTCCTCAAATCGTGTGTTCAGGGAAAAGCGATCAAATTTTTCGGGAGAAAACACTGGCCTACATTTCCTCAACCACGAAAGCCATCACCGATTGATGATCCCTTCGAATAACCACAGCCGTCTGTTCTTATATACACATTTATCGAATGAAACCAATTGGTGGTGGTCTAA
This sequence comes from Echinostoma caproni, assembly GCA_900618425.1. Classification (NCBI taxonomy): domain Eukaryota; kingdom Metazoa; phylum Platyhelminthes; class Trematoda; order Plagiorchiida; family Echinostomatidae; genus Echinostoma; species Echinostoma caproni. Next base: position 78,850 of record UZAN01039760.1, on the reverse strand, counting down.
AATACCGCTAATGGAGGTTCCATTCGAGACCGGCTTGAAGTTTTCTTCGTCTCATATTCCTTTTTGTACAATTACTGGTTTACAATGATCTTCAGCGGTAAACTCAAATACAGCTACTCCGCTTTTAAAGCTGTTGCAGTTAAACTTGCAAGTAGCACTAAAACATTCAGTAACCTTAGTGATCATGCAAACGTTGTCAACTTGCACAAGGGTCAAAGTTTTGTTCAGAAAGCGCCATAGAAATCCGCTTTAGAGTTTGTGCTAGTTCATGCGATTGCGAATTAGAGACTGGCATTTGACCATAAATAAATGTAGAAAATGCATTATAATGAGAGTAAGAAATTTAGCTCTTAGTGAGTGTGGACTGTTCAGCCGAATCAATCATCATTCTGGTATTGTTCACGTTCGTTTAACATTGTTTAAGAATAATGTGTTACGCATAGTTATAAAAATTCACTATTGTATGCGTTTTATCTGGCAAGCGGAACCATCTTTAGAAAGTTGCGCTGACAAAGAAACAATAGCTGATTACAAAAGGGTTTCATTAAAGACCGCAAATGAGTTGTAAAACCACTACGAAAGTGTGGTGATTCGGGCCTGCGAGTTGACGCGCACCCTGGAGTAAGTTTTTGGACAACTCCGATCAATACGTGACGTCAATAGTGACGTCAATAACGCGCGTACGTGTTACTGCTTTTGACTGCATACCATAGGTAGATCGTACCAGCCAACCAGAGACCGTGCGTTCTAGACAGAATTAGAACGATACAATACTGGATCGCGATTGGTAGAAGCCCGGATTACCAATGCACTTACTTTATGCCTATTATTTAATCCCCAATATTTCTTCCAATAAATGAATTACGACTCATATGGCCTTTTCGTCACGTCTCGGTTACGTGGGACATTGCGTGTTAGTGCCAATGTGATCCGTGATCCAGTCCGTGATTGCTAATCCTTGATTCGTATTCCGTGATCCCTATTGCGTGGTTCAGTGCGTACTAATACTATTACCATACTTTCCACAGAAAGTTGACACCTGAGTGGTGAGCGGAACCTACATACACAATAAAGAGTAGAACAATAGCTATCGGTACACCTGGGACGATAACAAGAGAAACAGTCATAATCAATTCTTGCGAGTAAAATAAAATGGCTAGAATGTTGCCATTTAAAACGCTTCAATAATTTCATAGGAACCATTCCAAAAGTAGATGCATAATGACATGGTTTGCACAATTTTCCGAAAGTCCATTAAAAGCTAGAACGCCTTAAGCAGGGCAAAAAGAAATTAGTGCGGAGTAAGCACTGTAGCACACAGGACAGCACAAAAATTCTATTGAAGAAAGTTACCCTTTGCAGTAAGCTATTTTGTGAATCAAATTATTTGGCACCCAGTTCATTCTAAATGCATACTATATTTCATGATAACAATGCCAAAATGAAAACAAAGGTTTGTTTTTCTTGGTTAATTGAGCAGTGTGGCTTTGCCACAAGAGTTTTTTTACAGTTTCTCAAAGAATGAAATTAACGGTTTCCATAAAAAGCCAGAGATTCTGAACGTGGCTCTGCGATCGCTTCTACCGATTTCCGTTCCTTAAACAATATATCTACGAAGGGAAAACAATGAACCGGAAACAATTTATTGAAGTTCTTCAGAGAGTAAGCACTTGGTGCTCTGTTGAGAGCTTGTAAAATATTTCAGGGTCAGCTTTTGACAGGGATGATCATATAGTCCACGGCGCTTAAGCCTAGCAATTGTGGTCATTTCGGTGACACGCCATTCGATCGCCATTCAATGAGGAGGCCCTGCTATTGAGTTGGAAAATCTTTTGGTTCGTAAATTTAAGATCCATGGCTTCTAATGCTGATAGGATTGTGGATTTTTGTGACCACAACACTCATCCTTTCTACTACTGACCTCATCCGGTGATTCACGTACATGTCGTTTTGTGATCCACATTCGCATACTTATCCTTGACTTCAAGCTGATGTGATTTGTCGGAATACGTTGCAAAGTCTTTTCGATAGCAGCATAATTGCAGTCAGACGTTAGGAAGTTCCCAAATGCACTGACACCTCAAAACTCCTAACATCCATTAACCACTCAGAAAATATCTATCAGGAATAACGAACGTGATCACGTAAAGCCAAAAGAGGAACGGTCGCTTGCATTCAAAAACTTTCCATTTAATAATCATTGAAATGGTTGAAAGGAACCACTAATTAGAACCTTCACTGAACACGCCGCAACTGGAAACGTGGCACTATAAGTGAACAATATCGTTTTATCAACACACTTATTTCATGAGGAACGCTTCCTCACCGCTACGGGAGCACTGGCAAAAACTGGTCCAGTCCAAAATAACAATATTGTCTGTGCAATCCAATTCGTGAATATCTTATATCATCACAAATCCATCCATTGTTTGGCAATCACATGTACTTTGTCCATTAGTTTATTTTCAACCAGGGTCCGTAGTTCTGTGTAACGTTTTCAAAACAACTTTACTATTCCTGAGTCTGGGTCTGATTGGTTGTTGAAGATCTAGAGTGATTTGTTCGATATGCATTATGTTTGCTTGGTTGTGTATCATGTTGAACGTTCACTCGCTCTTAGCTTTTCCTTCAATCATATCCGTGTTTACATTCGTTAAATAAACCGGTAGACTAAAATCGATAGGGTCTAAATGTGTATGAACCGCGAGACAATGAGCGAATACGACTAATGATGTCAGTGCTCACCGACAATAGCTATCCCCACTTTCACCGTCTCAACTTTGGTACACTGCTTTTAATCTTTCCTGGCACCACCTTATCATATGACTGCGGGGTTTCAAACGCTCACTTCAACAATCTTGTTTGAAAATATGGAACCAGATTTATCCGCGCAATATGATCGCCCAACAAGTGGTAAAGGAGGCTGGCAATTCATTGGGCAAATAGTGCAATCTGATTTTTTAATCAGTCACGAATCACATGATCGAACATTTAGCAGCTGCATTACATGAATCGACGAGTATACCAGTTTTACTTGTACCAATTAATTTGTTGCAGTCAGAAAGCCATCAATGAATATGTGAAATGATTACAATTTGGCGATCCATCAAATAACGCTCAATAGAAAACAAAAGATGAAATGGTGTTGCAGCATGCTGAACTTCTACGATTAGTCGTACCAATTCCAGGAAGTGACAACCAGTGAGCTGTACATGAGTTCTAGGTTATCAAGCGGTCATGCAACCAAAAAAATGATCCAACGTTCTTCAGACTAGTGTAAAACAAAATGCTGTTGCGAACCAAAAGGTTGATGCACTTTACTCTACCCATTCAGTTACATATTTCATATTCCATTGAAGTAGAGCATCATGCAATTGAGATGATCGTGATAACACAAATGGGGAAAGGAATTAGTGTGGGAAAGTAAACAATCTTTAGCCGCACACTAGACTTACTTTTTTGAAACTACCTCTTGTGTGCAGATCAATGGCTTCTTGGATGAATCTGATTGCATTTATTCGTATTCCGCGACCTGCGCGTACGGGAACTACAGTTCTTGCGCCAGTCACGCGCTGCGAAAAAACTGGAGATCAAAAGTTTGTTTATCCGGTTGAACTTTAATAATTCACATAATGAGCAAACCTTTGAGGCTACAATTCCAAATCATAGAATGTGTCGATGTTGCAATGAAGATAGAGTCGTTGGGGAAATTAGGATGACTTCCCAGTATCTCGATCATGTTTCGGATGATGCAGTTTGAAACGTGGTCTCACCACTCGATTTGACCACGTATCAGAGGTATCAGTGGTAGAAACTTTCCAGTGCATTTTGCGCCACCCATTCTTAATGTTCACGTTTTTATAAGAATGGGCGGAAAGTCTAATCAACAAACGAGCAGTTTTGTGTATGGGCGGATGCGTGCCAGCGTCCCGATATAATATGAGATCAGCACCATTATGTTTATCTCAGTTATTCCATGAACACGTAATATGCTCCAAGGTGGCTGTCTGTAGATTGGCGCGAACAGAGCTCGAAAAACAATGAAATCAACTGAAGTTGTCCCCTGGAACTTATGGCGATATTCTTGGATTCAGTAAAGTGTAGAGGCCTGGTGAATGTAATACGTCTCTCAGAGAACATCACACTTATTGGGACGTTTCCTAGTGTCACATTCGGTATCAAAGCGGTTGAACAGAATTGTTGTGAAAATATTGACCTTCGTATCAATAAGGAGCTTTGCGGTTTAGGCAGATGTTTTTATTGACCTTTTATGTAACATGAAGAATAAGGGATGTTGTTCAGGTTTTGAGGGAAACTCCAGTATCCCAGAAGTGACGGAATTATGTAATCTTTGAGTCTAGTAGAATTGAGAAAAATACATCATAGGCATCATGTTGTATGTCGTACTTTCCACGGGACGTCCTATTTTTTTATTTTCGGGGTGTAGACGACGAGATAAGATCTCTTAGATCGAATTCATATTGCTCTGTTATGGCTGATAGCACTATACAGCTCGGTTAAGAGTGAGAGCGGTTGAGAAGATGACTGAATTGTTCGATCCTTCACCCTGCTTTGTTTATTTCCCGGTGCTAGGTAGACACCGTTTTCTTGTAGTACAGAGGTTGAGAGTTGTACCTTAATTGAAGCAATGCGCACCATTTGGAAAGGCTTTCCAAAGCCACTAAAAGTGGTTGGCAGTTTAGACCACTATCGTTTACAGTCATTCTTTTCCGACTTTCTAGCTTCGCTCGAAGGTTAGGCGAATTGGTTGGATTGCTGAGTCTTACATTCCTAACTTTATAATGCAGTTTAAAGTTTCTTCTGAGGTCCATTGTATAGTGTGCCAGAGTGTTTTGCCCAGTTCCTCAAGAGCTATTCCTGTGGCAGATGATTTTATCGCTGTCTACCCTGCAGCTACGCTATTGCCCACAGAGATCGCGGCCAGTCCAATAAATCTCGGATGTTGTCTGGGTTTAACAGCTTATAAATACGGTCTCTGCCTTGCGTGGCGAGATTCCTGTCGCGTTGGAAGATAAATCTTGTGACGAGCATGTAACAGCATGTCATTGCCATTGGTATTTACCCTTACAGCACCATGATAAACTTGATAGGTCTTGATCGATTGAACCCAGCTAAAACATATAAACATATAGTCGATGTGATGGGCTAGTTTAGCCGTTATTAGAAATCCAATTTAGGGAGTGCTTTTTGGGTTGTTTCGAGCGGGTTTTCGTGAAGATCAAACTATCATAGTCTGCAAATCTTAACAAACGGTCGCCACTGTCGCATTTGCCTCTGAGACCGAAATTTCTCTATGTGAGTGGCCTGAGTTCTTTGGCGAGCCCGTGAGGGCGTTACAGTTACATGTAAACAACAGAAAGTTGCCCTTGATGGTTTAATTGACTGAATTCTTAAGCGTGTTGCACAAGTTTTCTTCTATGCTCTAATCATGTAAGACCGGGGCTTAGACTGTACTTTGGTGTTATTAAGTGCATTAGCACCGATCTGCAGAACGGGATAGGGTTTGTAAAACCCTTTCCAGACTGCTGACTAATGCTCCAAGGCTCAATTCGATTTCTGGGTTTTGGATAAAATATCTTCTGAGGGGGTGAGGGACAGCAAAGCTATCTAGTGCCAACAAACGACCTCCACTTCGTGGTACCGTGTTCGGACTCATAGATTTTTCTAGAGCTAGCACTGACTGCGTGATAACGTCCCTCGACCTCGAGTACTGACGCAGCTCTTCAATGGCTGCTTATTTATTGAAGCTGATTCCACCCTATTCATGTTTTGGCACCAAATTACTGGCCGATCCACTATCCTCTATCTGAGGACGGGCCAAGTAGCAGCGGAGCTGCTCATGAGACGAGGACAGCTCAAGAGTACTGAAAAGCTGTCATATCCTCGTTGGCACTCGCATTTGAGGCTTCCACCTCATCCGAATAATTAATCTTAGAATCGCGGCAAGAAGATACATAACATGCATGACCAATGAAATCCCCCCCCCCGGGAAAGTGGTTTCCGCTGTTCTTTGTCAGCTGTCACATATTCAAGATCGCCGGCCAATGGTCAGTTAGGTTATATGCTTGCGTACTAGCCATGACGTCCAGAGTTTAACTCGCATTTATGTCAATGGGTTCGCACTACCGATGAAACTCAATCAGGTCGAAACAGCTGTACAACGCTTTACAGTTTTTCGGTCCATGTTTCGTTCGCAGCGAACAAGACGGGATCCATTAAATTACCAATCAACTCCTTCACTATCAACATTTTTTCTTGAATTTCTTTCACCGTTATTGTTTAGTTTCCTCGGAAACTTGGACACCTACGGGGATTACATTAAATTGTTATATACTCTCATTCAACAACCTTTTCCAAAGTTTGGATGATTTGGGAGCTACATCGTGGAGGTGGCGAACGAGACTATGGTACAAACACAACATGGGTAGTAAAGTACGTTCACGCCGTTGAACAAGATGAAACGCATATTCTTGGTTTGATGACACAGAAACCGGATTCACTTGGTAATTTTTTACGAAAAGCGATAATAATCTAAAGTAATCGGAAGAGATTACGGTTAATTATAGAAATAATTAGTCATAGAAATGTAATTTTTCAAAACAACAAGACAATAACTAAACTATATGAAATAAAACATTGCCAAAAGGCGAAAATTTGCGATCTCTTACTTGTAAATTGTAAAGGGTAGTCGCTCATCCATTCTTCTAAGGATCATCAGAAAAGTGCATACACACAATCATTTCGTTACACGCGAACCAAACCACGGCATAATAAATTCTGCTCTTTGGTGCCAACAGACATTGATCAAAACATCAATTATCAAGCAGTTTCCCTGCGATTGCACTGCAACATATCAGCATTGATGACAGTATCGATGGGTTGGGAGGCGTACATCCATATAACCTCGGGCTTCCATAATGTAGCACAATTCGTAATCTGTGCAGGAATGAATAACCCGTCTACTGAGACTCATCTCCGTCCTTGGATTACAACATCGCGTTGACCTGACTCAGTGGCTATGGGATACGTTGTGTAACCTAGAAAAAGGGTTATTTTCGATTTATGAAACAACGCTAATCACGACGAATGAATCAATCAGGCATGCACAAACTCAGCAGATGCCAAATCTCTTGCAAACTTTAACGGTTTCACCTGAGCTGAGCCGTCAGATCCTTCACATAAACTCAACCAATCTCATCACGCTCATCTATATTGCCCGTTTCTGTGAAATCAGGAGACGTCATTGGCCATAACTAATATCGCTGACCAAGCAAATCAAATCTGTCTTAACACGAAAATTTGCTCTGCTCCGGAACGAGTCAACAGGAAAAACACTCGAATATTTTTGTGAGAACGGCGGTAAATCCTTGGAAAAGACCTTGTGAACTGTCTAAAGATAAGTCTGATTCAGTTGGAAGCCTTTAACTGAATGAAATACAAGTTAACTGCGTTTTCGTTCGTTTCTGTTAAACTATAAACGGACTTACTGCTTTTGAGCAGGAAATATGAACGAACTAGAACTGTGGATTCCCAAATAGTACCTAATGGTAACACCCACACCAAGCATTTAAGGTTTCTGTTGAAAGATCGGTGGGTGTGAACTTGTGAATAGATTTTGTGACAGCAAGAACGAGAGTCTACTTTTTCCTGACTATGTGGTTGATCAAATGACGAAAAACAAAAATATCTGAATAATGTTCCGTGAAATTCAGAAATAGAAAATTGTTTGTTGCAGAGCGATGAGGTGTTTGAGACGAGGGATAATGTAAAATGTGAAATGAACAACAGAAAGCTGAATCAATTATATTTTCTATACAGCAACAAACAATGCAATGAATGTACTGATGCATGCAAGTGATCGGCGTTAATACAAAAGAAACAACACTCAAACTCAAATACGGCAGCAGATGATCAAATCCGGATCTTGGCAGTAGTACAATTTTACCACATTCATACAGTGAATTATGCCTTGCTGGGACTATTTCTTATAGAAGAACGATGAAAATGTTTAAGTCAGCCAGATACCGCATTTATATTTTGTGAAAAATTTCAATTGAGCATCCAGACATTTGATAGATAATTTGAACTATCCTAGGCGATTTTAACGGGTAACTTTTCCTTTCGTACTCATAAAACATGACACAAACTCAATGTTCATCATAATTTATTTATTGCATCCAGTTATTCACATTATTTTCTCTTGGACATAAAATTACGATTTAGCTCTTTTGCTCACTCGTTACTGTGTCCTGTA
>UZAN01039760.1:58800-70147 GCA_900618425.1 Echinostoma caproni | reverse complement strand
TTTAGCTCTTTTGCTCACTCGTTACTGTGTCCTGTAAGTTTTTCGTTCTTAATTTTTTTCAGCTTCTTCTGCTTACATCGTCCCATATTAACTAAACAATTGAACAAACACATTTCTAAAAGCAGGGTGGCGACTAATAGTATGGCTATCCTGAGATAAAGTATACAGTGCATATTCTGCGTTCATGGTGCGGTTCGCATACGTGACCTCCGAGACGATGTCAGGGCAACATCAGACAACTTGTCCATCAAAGCTCCACACATTGTTCACAGCTTCCGGACACAGGTCATTCCAGTGCACACTAAAGAAAGAGGGTGAGAGCCTAAAATTTATTAGATTACGCAATACGTTATCAAATCGTTTATATTCTTTCCATATTGAAGTGTTCAGATACATAAATTTAGTAATTACTTATACCCACCCAATGCACAATCGTACAGGTCCAAGGACTGAGATGGGGGCATTTCGCAGCTTTGATGATGAACAATTTCAGGAGTTGGTATTTTTCCCGTATTTTTCTTTTTTAGTTCAATCACATATTAGCTTAATCAAACCGAGAGAGGTTTGTAGGAAATAGGCATGTATTGTAATGCTCGATCCACAACACCATTCCGGGTAATTCACAAATTCCTTGGTGAATAAGTGAAATGTACCGAGACATCACAATTGACGCTTCTGTCAGTTAAGTAATCCTGTGTTTTGGGCCTAAAAATGCTGTCCAGGAGTTGCTGTGTATTCAAATTTCTTCTCCTTGTTTATTTTAAATAAGATCATTGTCATAAAAAAGGAAAATAATGAATTGAAATCAATAAGTAGAATGAGCGAAACACAAAAAACATCAGAAGTGGAAGAGGGTTAACTCAACATTCCGCGAGTCCAATTGCCGGACCTGTTCGATTTGGTGAACAGTGATCAGAAAGTCCCAATGGATTGACAGCACCGCTGAACTATTATAGAACGTGACTGATGCATCTTAAACTGGCTAACTGTTCATAACTGAAGACAGTTTGTCCACTGGAATCGTACCGCACTTGACTGCTTTTCTGGATTCACACATTTCTTTTGCTGCCCACTGCGCTGTAGATACAAAGCAAAACCATGTTACTTTGCCCTAAAGAATTTGGATTTATTGTTCTGACCCCTGCTAGTTTCATCCTTTAGAGCACTGACCAAGCTCTGCATCTAATCGAGTGCCACCTACTATAGGTAACTGATCACAGCTGTTACCACGGGAAATATGAGACGGATATTGTAATCAAAGAGGAAAGACAGTCATCGTTGTGCTGCATGAACCATTGTTGATGGAATCCACTATTGCTTCCACCAAATCACCAATGGTTTCGTAAGTGGTCACCATTTTGTGTTCACCAAGCACAGTGTTTTGATCTCTATAACACTCACAAACTGAACTGAGGTTTTCGTTATAAGCTGTACCAAACGGAATGTTTTTCCTCAAACGTTTTCCAAATCAAGATGAAAAATAATTTCAAGAAACACGATGCAGCGCATAAAGATTGTTTTGATTGATCCATCTACTCTGCCTATTGCAAAACACATTATCTAACTGACGTGAAACAGGAAGGCATTCTAAACAAGAACATGCAAGGTGGCCATTGTCTTTTGTTTCCGGTTCGGTGTTCAAACCAGATGCGATAAGAATTCATTTGGGAAGTTCGTGTTGTTTTCTTCAAATTTATGATAACGATTCTAAGAAATGTTTTACTTTTCCACTCAGAATTCCCTCATTTTGGTTTGCCAACTAATACATGAAAAATTGTCAACGGTGAATATGTTTGGCCTCTTATTCACACAATCCATGCTTTTGAGGTCAATAACTCTTGCTTGGGGGCAATACCTAGTGACCAGGTTAGTCTTTTTCAAACATAACCTATTAAGAACATTTGACCTTGAATTAATCAATAAATCTATTCATCGGGTTGTTTGTGTAAAAAGTAGAAAGTCGTTGAAGTCGAGTGTAGCTGCCATTCTCTTTGATTTTGAGAACAACAAATAATGCTCAGAAGACTTCTTCTCACGCAGTCCATATAATACATAAGTATACTGAAAACCCAAGATCGCAGTTAGCACCAATCATGAATATACTTTTGGTACAGTCCAATCGCTTTGGCAATTTGATTGATTTAACTAGTTTAGGGCCTCAGTATAATTTGTCCAAGGATTATTGCCATCCTGATCAATTTTGACAATCACTAGCAGAGAAAGAATACTCTCGACAAAACCCGTTCCCTTGGCGCATTCCAAAGGAAAGGATTTACTAATAGTAGCATAAGAAATAATCGAGCTTCAATGAAATGAAAACTACGCAAATTATATGGATTTGTTACAACCAATTATCTTTATAAAGACCCCAAAGCCGCAAGAGGTCGAGAAAAAAAGATTAAAATGTGTCAACGCGTAAACGACGATGACGGTTCATCTTTGCTTATCCAACTAACAACTTTCAGTACCAATAAGATTAACCAATGACATCAGACATTTTATCGCAAACTACCTTTTTAATTCCTATAGACGTGAACCTAAAATCCTTAGTGGAATTCTCATTTCGTTTGCTTTGGAATTTTAACAAACTCTTTACTACGAAATTCGTGATTCATATCATTATTACCGTTTGGTTGGTTAGCCCACTGCGCTCCCTACTTGTAATCTGGTGCACAACGGCTCTTTGTTTATTGTACTCTTGTGTAAAGATCGGAAGACGGGGTAAAAACCCCAGTCATGAAGGCCTGTTCCTTATTCATTGAAACCGAAAACCTTTGTCCTGGGACTTAAACAAAATGCACACGATAAGACTGGATTAGGTGTGGCATTGATCCAGTTGACAGTGAAGCTGCCTAACTAAGGTCCTGGTAGAACGCGCTAGCGAGCAACATACACACCAACCAACTTACACATACTGTTTGAGGTACCAGATCAGGTCGAACGTTCAATGTGGAGGAACGGCTGATTAGACGTGGTCTGACTTCGGCTCTTTGACCGTTATATTAAGGTGCAACTAAGACCTGAAAACAGTAATTTTGTCTAGAGCATATTGTAGACTACAAAATCCATCCGGTCAAAATAAGACACATTATCTTCAATAGTTCCGATCACAAACGTTCAAATGGAGTGATGATGAATCAGCTAAAATACGGTGAAAATATCATGTAATGAAACGAAGCGAAGGTTTCAGTCGAAATACCATCTATTAAAATGACACTGAACTTTGTTGAGATATATTTGAATTTTATTTGTCGATTGTGAAAGGTTCAGTAGCCTGGGCGGGATTGGAACCCACGCATGGACATAAAATCTTCAAATGTGCCAGAAACAATTTCAATTTTATAGCTGCCCCATAGCAATGAGATATTCAACAAAATATTAGATAAAGTCTACCACTGACTTCAAAATAAAGACATAAGCAGTTTTGTAGCATCTATCTGACCTACTCATCGAATTCAAACCTGTGAGGTTTCATGTCGAAATACTCCGCGATGAATGGACCCAGCAATTTGATAATTCTTGAGAAATCGCACAATAATACATCATTGTCAATAGATTGTTTAGAGTCGTTTAGGACTTTAAAAGGATATGGATTTTTGTAGCGTAATGAACATATACATGCTGCATGAATGCTCAGTGTCCGATGAAAAAATAATAACGACCATCTAAAATGTCAGATGCAAGAAGGAAGAAACGCATGGCCGGAAATAGTCATATGATCTATCCATCTTACCTGTTAAGGGAATCAAAAACAATCCAGAGATTGGTCAGAAATAACTCTTCAGTGACCTCATGTTAGATTCTCTGATAAAGTAATATTTCTAATGGATAATGATTTTCTCATTACAAGTATCTTGATAAAGTAATAGAACCGTAGTTATTAGCAGGCCATCTTTGGAAAAACCGAATTCGGGTAGCAACTGAGGAATCGAAACACAAACTCCGTGATGATGTGAAGGAAACCCAAAGTGCGTTTTCACTTCCTTCAGGTGACCGAACATTGGAAATCGATTTTCTAACCAAATTTTTCGTACACGATAAGTTGTTTTCTCATTCATTAACTTCGACTTCATCAAGATGAATTGTGGAAATATACTTTTGTGACCGCAGATCAAAACTTTGCGAAGTCCTGATAATGAGTAACACTGTTTGAGAAGTTCGGCATATGGAAGCTAATATGCCCTGGGGTTTAATGTCCTATTTGAAGCTCAGGGACGTTAACGCATTATCAATAAAAGTTGCAATAAGTCACTAATCGCATTTTGCTAGATAGCAAATATGGACACCACGGTTGTGAACGCAGATTAGAATGTCACTATTGTGAAAAGAAACAAGGTTAGCACAACAAAATAAGGCACGTCCTGGACACAGAATTTCAGAGCACCTTCTTGTGGTCCAAGTGGTATTTTTTAAGATCTATACAGTTACTTTGGATTAGTGAAACGATGATGTATGGGCTTTGTAAAAGTTGGTGTTTCATCAGAGATGCATTTTGATCTCTAAGCCCTGAGAATATATCCACAAAGGAATAGAATGTTTGATATAATACCGGTGATGATACACAGTAGTAAAGTAGCTGTTGTGTCCCGCCAAATCGATCACCGAATCTGGTTCCACGATGCGTATCTTAGCTATTCCAGTTAAAAGACAGTTGCACACAGTGCATGGCGTTATTTATTGATTTAGTCAAAAGCGGCTAGAGAAAGGGAGAAAAGTGCGATATGTATAGGGTCGATCACTATCTAGTAGTTTGTCCGAAATCGAGGTTACGAGAGAGCGATTTAGAGAGAGCACGGTTAGGAATCTAGGACCCTGGAGGAAACGCTAATGCGTTCTCACCGTGACGACTGATCTCAGACCATTGTTAATGCAATCTGCGAGAATTCCCTGGGGAAGGTTAGGCTTCCCTTGACAGTAGTATAAAAGTAATGCTGCACATAGTGACTACTAGAACGACTTGGGAGGATTTGGACATAAGGATGTATCGTAGAGAAACACAAGTGAACCGAAGTGATAACCAAAACCACGTCGAGTTCCAAAAGGGATATCTATTCGAGACCAACTTTAGAATGATTTATGCACGTTACAGTACAGACGCGCTTAAAAACAATAAAGACGAACGTGTTTCAAAAATTTGACTCAAAGATGATTTATACATGGCTTCATTCAGTGAACCTTAAACATGGTATAGGAAATGGTGGAAAACGGTATCAGAAGAAAATTCAAATTGTTTATTACCTTTTGAAAGTAACAGAAACATTGACCAGACAGTATGAAATTTAAATCTGTCACAAGGTGATTATCTGCCTGCTGTGAAGCAAAGGAGGTAGCATCATCTAATCAGAACCCAGTAGTTATTGCACGCATCTTTATAAGTTGCAAGATTATTGTCAAAAGGACTTATTAAATCCACGTTCAAACAATCATTTGAACATTGGGTATTATTGACTGAACCCAAGCAAATAAGGGAAACAATGTTATGAAGCAACACTAACTTCGGAAAACTAAATTAACAGGTACGTTGGACAGGGTTAGGTGTTGAGAGCAGTGAGGCTGTGCTTCAAAAAAGAGAGGAATCCAAATACTTTCGAGTGAAGAGAAAGAGACCACCGCCACAAAACGACTACTGAAGAAGTTACTTTGGCTAGTGATACAACGTTTACATCGGGTCGATCAATTCATGTGAATGAACAAGTACAATCAAACAGAGATTGCTAAATATAAAAGTCAAGGTCAACTCCATGTTCATTAGCAAGAACATTTCTTCACCAAATTCAATACAAGACCAAGAGGGTTTCCTGAGGAAAAAATTGCTAAACAATGATCATCCGGAAAGGTTCATAGACATTCGTAATAGACGATTTCCAAAAGGTATCCAACCGAAAACATTTTCAAAAACGGAAGCCGCACAAAGCTTGCGTTCCAAGATGACCACATTTATAATGATGTGGCCATAATTTGAGGTCAGCACTGTATCTTACATTTTCAGCTGCTCAAATCAGATTCCCCTTGTCTCTACCAGCGGAATTGATATGAGCAGACGTAAACAGGGCACACAGTGCATACCAGTCTATCTGCAGTTACGGTGACGCATACATAGGCGGAACAACCCCTCAGCTCTCACAAATTGGTTGGCAAAATCGATTCCGCACCCGATCACCGATGGTCAAGTATTCATAAGAAATCCGGGGTCATGTGTTACAAACATATCATGGCAATAAGATGCACAGTTGACTCTTATTTGTTATTCAAACGACTATTACACAATCGCAATGCTAACCTCCAGGGCAAGTACTAAATAGTTACCGTAAACGACATTATGCACGCAAAAGTTTCATCCACTTACCATCGAGTTGACCTTTTCTGTAGTTAGTAACCTTTGTTCACTTTCGCATTTTCGTTCACGTCAACTGAGCTGCTAAACTGAACAATGGGCTTCCCATTTTATCAGATCAACGGATCAAAATACTGTCTTTTCTGGATCCCAGTAACATGAGATTCCGTGTAAAATCAATTCAGCTGCTTTCTGATAACACTGATAACCTGGATCGTGCTTCTAAGGCTACCTCTTAGTTAAAAGTGCAAAGTAAATTCTGTATAAGAAATTATACGCCATTTTTCCAGTTATTTACTGTTTTCATCATACTTTAAGCTCATCAATACTTGATCAGTATGTAAACGGCACCTGCATAATATTCTTCCAAGGTGATGCGAAGGACGGCTAATTAATTTGCCTCAGGCTTAGCGTTAATCTCACAAGGAGACTTCCTCGTTTGGTTTATCGTTCTGCCCCAACCACTTCATTAGGGCCGTAGCTGTACTCCAACATCGTATCTCAAGAGGTCACTTCATCCCAGGTGTTCGTTAGTTCGATACTATAGCCATTTAGATGAGCAAAGACAGAAACACTCAAGTCTAATACAAAATTGGACCAATCTGTCAAGTGGGATGCAAAATTACTTATTTTGAATGATAAGTTCCCCAATAGGCATACACAAATGTGCTCAAACAATCGTCTGAGGTGCTAATATGCCAGGTTACAACTTACAGAGAAACACATGAAAGTGTAGAAATCAAGAAAATAATGAACCGACCGAGGTGATGGAGAATTTGTTTTAAAAGTGAATAATGTTACTGAAAGGAATTGGTTGGCTCATTTGTACAGCTGAATTTCAAGATGATTAAAATTCAATTAAGTATTGTGCACCATGTATCACGGTAATTCACAATTACTGAATAATAAAATTAAAACATCTTTGATTTACTAAAAGTTGAAACCACGGGATATAGGTTTGTATTTTTAGGCCCTGTTTGTTTTACTGTCTTCAAGTGTGACAAAATACTAGATGGATACTTCTAGCCTAAAGATGCACATCTCTGTTCTTCAGACACAAGAACTGGTGATCTGACCCTGAAGTACTTTGAATTTTTTAAGATGTAGCTGAGACGAGCGGTTAAACCTTGTTATGATTTACAAAGTAACCTTGGAGATCTTCAAATCTATTACCACCTCGATTACCTCGAACAACAAATACCGAAGAAGGACAGACCAAGCCCGACAAAGAGATTGATCGATCATATTCATTTTATGCACTTTGCAAACTAATTAGTGTTGCCAGATTGCTGATTTACTATATAATTCCTACAACAGTCCATATAAACCCTGTACAAAATACAAATTATCTGCCCAGAATCACAAACTCATAAGCCGTCTGAAATATTGCTTAACATCCTTATCTTTTGTAGTATGTGGCAGTTATAAACATATCGTGTTTTACACTTTTATTGTCATAATATAAAATGATCACAAATTTTGGATTTCGTTCTAAGTACTCCCTGTGCACCATGGATTTCGACGAGCCACTCAATTTACTGTTTATGTGTAGAAAATGGATTTTCGACAGTTTTGCAGCTTCCGCCGGGTGCGTTAAAATGCCTTTCACACCAAGATCTCGAAATCTAATCATCATGAATTTAAACACTACATAGTTTATCACCTTTACAGGCTTGCACTTCGAAGAGTTTTAGGATTGCTTCCGTCAACATTTACAGTTATGGGCTCAACACTTAATCTGTGCATCGCTCTCTTGAACCTACTTCCGCCTTCCTCTTTTTAAACTAAATTATCTACTTTAAGTGGTTTCACTAAATCTCTCGCTCATCCAGTATACATCCTCCCTATTCAACATTGGTGTCTGGGCGTTATTTCACCTTTTAGCAGCAATTGTCCGCGTAATTTGATATTTGCGATTACAGATTTTAGTTCTTTTGAATACGTATTAACACGCCCGACCAATACGATGGTGTTTCTCGTCGTTCTAATTTTTCTGTGCTGCACAAAATGGTTACAGTCAGACCGCAACGACAAGGCTACTATCCTGGGTGATTTCATCAGTAACGCAACCTGTAACAATCACAACCATAGGTCACTAGGAGAAGCAGCATGGCGCCGAAAATAGCCTATGACCATCGGTTACATTGAACATCCATGCTCCTTTCCATTGTCTCACCCCAGGAACTTTCAATTCTTTGGTTTTCTGAGATTTGGCATCCTCTATTGATCTTGGCACACGAAACCGTTGCATTACCACCCTGAATTTTTACCCTCCATCAATCTTTTTATCATCTTTTTTTCGTCCCACATTCTGAAGCTTCAGGCTGTCTGATTGTAGTGACATCCTCTAACCGGAGTGAGTTAACCTTTTATTCGGGCTAGTTCACTCCAGACGCAAAGGCCACAAAGGCTGTTCTCCAAGGCACGTTGTTGTTGTTGTTGTTTATTTTCCACTTTTCTGAGCAGCGGGACTAACACTCAATTGAATTTTGAAGGATTCCCTTCCGACGAATCCGATGCACTAAAAGACACTAATCTCCAGATGTCCTTCTCATTGCTGATGTACGCACTCCAGGGTAAATAATTCGGTCATCATCCGAGCTGCTTAGGACAATTTTTGTCATGGGTACAGCATACTCCACGCCTAACCTCTAGTTTAGCTCTCATCAGAGAAGTTTCTCCTATGGTTTTCTTTCCCCTCTTCTACTCATTTGGAACTATTCAACGACCTCCAAAAAGTTGAGGTGCTATGCTTCCCCGTCAATGTTCTTTCATTTTCTCTCTGAATGATAACCAGGGACATACTCTTAGCAATGTCTTCGCTAGATAAATCCAAGCCAAGAAACAAGAGGGAACTAAAAGAATGTTGTTCAGGGCTGTTTTCTGTTCTGTTTACTTTCTCTCAATATGTTTTTAGTGTTTCTCAGACAAGAAATCTACGCGTATTCCTTATACCTATGCGAGATGTTAATTGTGATCGAAATACTCAATCGTCTCAGCCGCCGCCTCCTCCTCCTTTTCTAAGGTCAGGTCACCATCAACCATCAACCACCAGGACGACTGGCTTTGGATCTCTTGCAAAATCTCAAAGGTGAGAGCTGAGTTTGACACCAACGACTCCGGGCGAAGCTCTCAAACCTTGGACTCTACCTTAGTATTATCACTTCAACATAAGGCCTTCTTTGTGCGAGTTCTTTCTCAGCTGGTGATAACGGATTCATTGTCATAGATCCCGTGCCATCTTTTATTTTCCTACTATTCCTTATCTACTACTAAGTTTACGAACCTTTCTCCGTTTCCATGCGTTTCTATTGATAACAACCTTGCTATCTTCCTTAAAACACTTCTTGTGAATGTTTTATTACCATTGCTAAGGATCGATGAAGAGAATTATACACGGATTCCATCACTTTGGTTTGACATTTTCGAAACGTTTTATTAGCTCAGAGAGGAAATCACTGAGATGGTCGGTACATGCTCATTCCTTGAGATCTGTTGAACTTTAGCAATTAGAAAGCTCTCCGGAGGAAAAACACAGGCACAAGGAACTAGTAATAGCGAGTACATACTTCACAACTTACAGGATCAGTTTTCAGGGGACAAAGCCTTTTTGGACTTGGGAAATCTCATATATCTGCAAACGTCGGTTGGTGAATTAAAGTTCAGTTCGTCCTGCGTTCGGAGGCAACCTGACATTGGTTTGTTTATTTTGACCAGGAAATATAAGGCCTCGTACCTCAGTGTCTGAAAAGAGTTTGTTACAAGAATCACTGTTGTCGCACATCTGGTTTGGCCGTCTTATTTCGATGTACATCGAAGCAGCTAACTTACTGATCGTGTATCGGCTTTTTACGTTTGCACGAATACATATTTGCAACTGAGGTACATTGATAAGTTGGAGGATTGATTTCAGCTCTTTAACCCAACCAGAAACTCAAGCGAACCATTTCACCCTTTGGAAGTTTCCCCAAGTGAATCTCACACTTTATTATCACAGTGAAAGGTTGGATATAAAAAACGAGGTCAAATCCTATGAATTAAGTAATGTAAGTAAGTAAAGTGTAATTCCGTATATGGAAAAGGCCGTGGTTGCTTACGCAAACATCAATAAGTTGCACAGGGAAATAAACAATAAATAAAATCGAGTGTAGTCAATGAAACGTTCCAAACGATTACATTCATTAGCTACAGTACACACAAGCTGAGGACTACCGTTGATAATTTTTATTGACGGATCATCAGTACAGCGCATTGTCGTAGGCCAGTTTATCACGAGGTTGAAGAACGTTTGCGAAAGGAACAGGAATGACAATACTGAGCGTATAAGACCAGAAACGAACAAACCTCTGAGCTTGTTGCAAANTGTTGCAAAATGAAACTAATATGGAGTGTTTTTAAACGAACAATATTCAACGCCACTTTTCCGGGAATTGTCAACTATAATCAAATTCAAACTCATCACTTTCAACCTGCGGAGCTAAGGTAACTTCCAGCATTGCGCCCATTTTAATATCATCATATATTCCAATGCGGAATTAGTTTATTAAGAATGCGTTTTGAATTGTTCTGTTGTTGACGGAAAGTGTCTTCAGAACAACTCGCAAACTACAAACATGGTCATCTGAAGCAGTTCACCCAGTCACATCCGTTGTACAATCATGTGATGGAACCCACCAGGTTTGAAACCAACAAATTTCGTCAACCTTGGATCTAGTACTGACAAATGAAGAATTGATGGTCGAATCAATTGCAATCGCAACTCCGTTGGGGCGCAGTGATCACGTATTATTGTTCAAATATGTTTTCTATGCATCAGTAGCGACAGTTTCTTCGGATCGCTTTCGCATCATAACCGACTACGTGAGACTAAACACCCTGGCTCATGGAATCCAGTGAATCTCCCCTGATGTAGGCTGTAATCCTCTGGAATACTGGAGAAAATTTACTAACAGCATCACGACATTGATGGCTGCAGTTACAACCGTCAAGCGTCTACGCCGACCGACTGTTCGA
>UZAN01039760.1:35270-48927 GCA_900618425.1 Echinostoma caproni | reverse complement strand
CACAAGGTAGAATGAAATAATTGCGTATGCTTCAAGATAATATCTGAATATGCATTGCTGGTTGTGTTCATTTCTGATGTGAGCTGGTTGACACATTGGTTGCACACAAGTCTTCCATGCGATGGGTTTGTAGTTCGACGGAAACGTGGATTTGCATTGCTGGTGATCCCGAATGTGAACAGAACTCGAGTTTGATGGTCAGCTAGATGAACTAAGAATAGTGCATGCAGGTGAAATAGAAAGAATAGTTATCATTTAAATACTGACTGTTTTTATTTTCTGAGATCAATGAACATGGGAAACTTTAAAATCTGATTCCCGTTTATGATTGGAAGATTTTGACATAAAAATGGAGCACATTGGATCTAATCACAAACGTTATGATTACATCGCACTTATTCTACTGCGTATAAACATATAAGTGTACCACAATGATAATGCTAATTTGTGCATTTTCTTTCGTTGACAAGAATATTAGATGAAACATTATCTTGAATGGATTGTGGCCAATAAATGAACAGTCAAGAGATACTAATTGCGTGAGAGTATTGGAGGGTTTTATTTTATTTCATAGGGAGAATTTATCGTGTATAGAGCAAACGGAGCGTGAATTAAAGAGGTTGGATGCACTAGCCAGTTGTTTCGACCTGATTGGGTCTCATCAGCAGTGAAAATCTATCTACCTAATTGGGTATAGAACCAGGGACCTCACAGGCAGAACGTAAGCGTCCTACCCACTGGGCCACTGGACAGCTGACCAGACCATTTTCCATTATCTATTCACACGATATAGCACAATCCATATTTGCGAGCTTGTCGACAGACAATGTAGTTTCTTCAAAAATTTCATCAGGATATGAAACTTTTCTTTCACATAATATCTCAATATCCATTACTTGGTTTTGGGAGTTTCTGCACAATGAGTGATGTTAACAGTAGTCTACTTTCATCGCATATTACATTGAACGTTGAAGTGGAATAAAGTTATCCACCAAACTGGCTTGCCAGCTAACTCCTGCCAACTTCACACTAGGAAGAGCCAAGGCATACGGCNTTATCGTGTATAGAGCAAACGGAGCGTGAATTAAAGAGGTTGGATGCACTAGCCAGTTGTTTCGACCTGATTGGGTCTCATCAGCAGTGAAAATCTATCTACCTAATTGGGTATAGAACCAGGGACCTCACAGGCAGAACGTAAGCGTCCTACCCACTGGGCCACTGGACAGCTGACCAGACCATTTTCCATTATCTATTCACACGATATAGCACAATCCATATTTGCGAGCTTGTCGACAGACAATGTAGTTTCTTCAAAAATTTCATCAGGATATGAAACTTTTCTTTCACATAATATCTCAATATCCATTACTTGGTTTTGGGAGTTTCTGCACAATGAGTGATGTTAACAGTAGTCTACTTTCATCGCATATTACATTGAACGTTGAAGTGGAATAAAGTTATCCACCAAACTGGCTTGCCAGCTAACTCCTGCCAACTTCACACTAGGAAGAGCCAAGGCATACGGCGGTTCAAACAGGTAGTATGACAGTGGGATAACATTCTGGACCGTTTTTGCACCACCAGTACGTAAAAACGTGTTCATCTAGTTGTGACTTTTCCTTTTTTCATCCAATTAGAATTTCCCCGCCTTACAAACAGTCTCTACCGAAAGTTTGTACCAACATACACATAGAAATCTGTCACTGGGACTACTGGATTTTTACTTTTTTGGTCAATACGTGATCAAGTTTTACTAATGACCAGAACTCCATGTTGACGCAAGTGTTTTCCGTTTTGTGGGATTTATACTGTACGTGTACTCTAGATGCGAAGTTCGACAAAACTCTTTTTGTCCGAATTCAAAATTAATTTTCGCTTAGAACAAACGGCTTCACTTCGACTGACAGAACCCTTTGAGAAGCAATTTACCAGAAAAGAAATCAATAAAAAGTGAACTCACGCTTTGCTGAATGCTACATTCCCGCTTTCCGCAATTTTGCTGTCAATACTACCTGGAGCTGAAAATGAATTGTACAAAAACGGAATGGAAAGTTTGGGGAGTGAACCATTACCAATCTCCACTTAACATCGGTTCCGGATTCAGAAGTTTATTGTAACCGACAAATGATGAGATATAAATAGAAGGAGTTGAAGGCAGTTGAGCTATCAGTAGCACGCATTCCAAGGTGGAATCCTTTATTTATTCAAGACACGTGTGATGTTTTTCTGCTACGTTCAATACCCGTTTTGAACAGTTCAAACTAGGAAAAAGTGGTAATGTTTTGCTTAACTTGAAACCGAATTCAATTAGCGTACACTGACATTATTACAACTGATACAACCGTAAAAACCGCTAAACCCATGTCATAAGCAAATACTTTCTCCTTTTTCACGATAAACGGTAATCACACGGTAGCTCCATTCTTGCAACGCGGAACTCACGGAAAACAGACAGTTCCCCGCTTTCCTTTGATTGGGTCGCGTGCACGATTTCCAGCGTTTCTATGTCAAGCTCTCAATTAAACTTAATCTGCATTGAGCAATTCTATTGATCGTATCGAACAGTAAGACGAATTTAATTTGCTTGTTTTGGGTTTTTTTGTGCAGTTGTGCAACTGCGCACCCGCGTATGGTATTCTTCGTTTTTGCACGTTTGGGTCCATATATGTCCAGTTGGATGTATGTAATCACAGAGAGGTGTTCTCTTCAATAAACAGGTATCTTGATAAAGGGGTTTTTATTTCACAAAAAGACAATAACTTACGGACAAAAATGTAGGTAACCTAGCAAACATGGGTGCTAATCTGTAAGTTACGCCTTCATTCAAAATGTTTTGGATAAGATATATTATACTGAAATTGTGTGAAATCCATGGTTCAGGGAACCTACAGAAATTCCGCCCGAAAACGTTTGAAATATAAACTTTATTTTACGTGTGACAAGCTTTTGAATAATAAACACACGAATTTCTAGCTATTTCTTTATGAACTCTTAGCGCGAATCAAATTCCGGTCAATAACTCATACCCATTTGTAAAATTAGGCTCAACTGTTTATTGCAAAGTGCTTCATTTTTAAAGACTACCAAAAGCAATTAGAGAGAAAATCGGATGGAGGGCCAAGCTTCCTAGTCCTTATTTTCCTATCGGAATCCCATCCACTATAGATTGCGGATTACCATCACCATGATAGTGTCTGGGATATCCCGCAGGATAATCCGACTATAACACAATAAATAAACGTTTTACATACTTCTTTGTTTCCTGGAGGTATTTATGGGTTCCCATAGACCGACAAGTAGAGTTTTAGAGTAATTAAAGCAATTATTTCTCCGAATTAACTTGAATAAACAGAACACAACATTGCAATTAAGCACGCATTAGTTCCGGAATTCTTTTCGCTTCATCAAAGCTGGTGCTTCCCACAGAAACTCATGTGATGGTTGCCTTACAGTACCAGTTTACTCTTCCGCTTAGTTGGTTACCACGGCAATTCCAGAATAATGTAGACCTCTTTCTGTTGGCATGGCAGGGTCACTTGGTGCTTGATGACTATAGTCTCCGCAAATATTATCAACCGTTCATTCGGGTTTGTATAAATAATGGTGTGCATCGGATGGCAAGTACTTGAGATAGCAGGTATTCTGGATAACTGAGAGGACGAACTGATACTTTGTGCAGAACTCAATTTCACCCGCTTGCGTTCAAAGCATGCTGGTATGCGTTTGGACACTAGGGTACGTGGTTGCCTCTCTGTTCTGTCCACGTTCGGGGTTCCGTATCCACATTGAAATTATTGGATTACCTGCTATTTGGTGGACAGATGGATTAGTATTTTCGTCAAGGGTTTCATAATCTGAGCTGTTATGAAGCAAGCGGATGGATTTGGAGCCAAGTATACTTGAGCCATAGTATCCACCAATCGTCTTCATATAAGTTGGTCTACACTATAACCTTCGAAAGTAAGTTCTGTGTGAACGTAGAATTTTTGTATTTTCTTCCCCGAAGTTGTGAACTATGCTTTTTCATTGTATCTTTGTATGAACCTTGTCGGATGATCATTGATCTTAAGAGCTTCCGTGAGATATAGGCTGTGTTTTCTACGGTCAGCATTAGCTGAAAAGTAGTAAAATGATTTCGGAATTATGTCTTGCTCAATTACAGGGTTGTGTTATCATTTTCCCCTAGGTTTACATCAGTCTCTAATTTAAACAAATTCCAAGATGTTTTAAAGCAATTCGCTGAGATAAGAATTCCTTAACATGGTTGGAAGTTTGGTGAGACCAGTGATTCCAAAAAATCGTATTTATTTATGCTGTACAGTGCTCAATCTAAGCCGGGTGTCATAATCAGTGTTTACTGAATACTAGCAAGCAGTTGTTTGAAATCAACTAATCATCCTTTAGACTTCACGCTCGTGAGCAGTGCTCACTCAGTTCATTCACCGCACTTTTAGGAAGCACTAGACATGAGTTTCACTCTTGTTGCAACTCATCAGCAGTGTATACCCACCCTTCTGATCCCAGCGTGTGTTACCAGTTCACAGTGGGGCTGACCATATTTGCCAGTTCAAATTCTTTCAGATGCCGTCTGCAGGGACAGTCAGAGGAGTGTGCGCGAAGACGAATCCGAGGTACCGGTGGTTTAATCTATTAACATTAATTTCACACCATCAATTACAAGTAACTCTAGGTGAATGCAAGTTGCGTTTTTATTGGGAATCGATGAGTGATCTTTGATGATGCAATCGGAACATTTAGAATACAAAGCAACCGTGATCTTTGACTCATTGTCACACCTCGATACCTTGCTCCTTTAAAGACATGCCTTAGTCCAGGATGGTAATGTGTGCAAATCACGAGGTTTTGTATTCATCGTCAAACAATTTGTCAAGGGTTGATAGAAAACAAAGGTTGGCCTTAGTAATATCATATTTGTTCTCAGTGGGGTGATGGGTATCCTGCCATTGGGCTTTTACTTAATGTGATTTCTAATCTGCACATAATCGGTAAGCCAGATCTAGCCACATGACCATTGTTTTGACCGTAATGACCAGGTGTATGTGGCGATCAATTAGCACTAAATATTCACGTGATTTGTTCTCACTCATGCACATAACATGGAATATGTTTCTGTACCCGGATATTAATGCACTTTCAGAATAATCCGAACATGTGATAATAGTCCATGTGACCTACTTTTACTTGAAAGGTCAATTGTGGATAAGGTTGACTGGTAGACAGTGATTACTCTGCACAATACACTTATGTCCTTTTACAGAAGAGATACGATTTCCGATCAATGTAAAGAGCTCAATTTCACGATTTGAGGAAGTAACCGTGAAGACTGGTTCAGGATTACAGTTGTTTGCATTAATTCAAAATCATACCGGTACACCGTAAATGAGAGGGAAAAACCTACAGATTAGGAGGGTAACACTAAAATCTGCTGAACTGACCAGTGTGTGATCTGTGTGTTACACACTGCCCATAAGGTTTGAGGCATTCAAACATGGAGTGAGCCATACGAGGTGTTTCACAATTTTATATCAAATTGACTGAAGATAGAACCCGATGAAATGTGTGGCATCTAGCACTCGGAGAATCTGCTCATTAGATGACAGATAAAATCATGTTTACCTCCGAAGAAATGGTTATTCAGAACGTTTCATTCAACGACATATAATGGAAAAAGTGTCAAACTGCGATTGAGTGGGAAAGAATGGCTTATTCATTAACGTTCCTTTTAGGAGTTAAGTTGCCGCCGAAAATAGGATAAAGCGACCGAATGACTTGGCAAACGCTACATTCAACATTGATTACCTACGTTACCTCCCCATTCTCCTCTAGAAAAATTCGCCACTGATAACCACCAACATACGGACTAAGGATAAATTACCGATGTTAACCACTGCAGTGGTCGTTAACTCGTTCAGATGCGTTCGTGACATTTGCTACATCGGTCATATTGGCACGAATAAAACCCTACCCGCACTGGCTGAATCAAAATGGTTCTGTAACTGTCTCAGGTGGAATTCTTGCCCACAAGCTAATTCAAATGAAGCATTTCGTAATATATATATATATATATATCAGGATACCCGAAACGGTCCGAGTATGCTGTACTGTGTGCGTTGGCCATAGCCGAAGCTATCTACAATAAATATTGTACCCCCTATTAAATATATACGCTAAGAATCGTCGAATCCAAGCTCCTCATCTCCCCTGGGTTCAGTAATCCATCCCTCTTCCTTGTTCACTTGCACGTGTTAGCACAAATAAATCGATCCCTTAGAACAGGATGGCACGATCAAGGAGACATAACTGACAATCCAGAAATCATGGGATGCGCAAAATGCACACATATACACATAGCGATCGATACCTCAAATTTTAATGCTCTCCTACAGAACACCCCACGCTGTATCCCATCATATAAATTGTAACGGCATGATAATGAATTAATGAAAATAATTGTTTGCTTTGAATTATTCTGAATGCGGTTATGAGCAGAATTCGAACTTGCAGAAAAGTGTGTCAACGAACAGGCCTCGATGTTTTGTTGGATTCAGTTGACTTACGTTTAGCAAAACCCTATTTACCTTAAGGGCTCAGTAATTGATGACCTATAGAAGCCAACCCGATGGATTTGTGAAGAATTTGGAAGAAAAAACGGAAGAATGCATTGCAAAATCTATGTGAACAAGTGAAAAAAGACGTATTTTCAAAATGGTGTTACATTGCCGTATTAGAAGCACCATAAATGATCGTGAAATTCTCCCTGAGGTTCGGTGGTCGAAGCCCGGCGTCACAACTTATACTTTAACCACATTCGAGTGGATTGGTTCTTTCTGCCTCTAGGATTTTGTGAAGTTGATCTTTTAGTTATGAAAATCGAAACGAAACCAAAAATTCCAACTGATATAATAATTATTGTTATCGTGAATGTTCATGTATGTGCGTCCTGTTATGTTATAGAATAGTTATAAATTGTTTTTCGTTATAATCCATTCTGGGGGCACTTTATTTTCCCAGTTAAACGTTAAGTTACGAATAACACTCACGATAACGCAGAAAACATGGTAGACTAATATAGATTCTTGGTGCAGAAATAGTAAAAAATCTATCAGAAGCAAAAGAACAATTTTCAAGTCAATGCGCACTATGGGACGTGCAAATGAAAACGTTTCCCTTCTTAAATCTTTTCTTTTTCACTTTTGCTTTCTTTATTGAATATTTAACGATATAATTCTCAGGAAGTGAGGAAGGGCTGCCATTCACGTTCTTACAAGTAGTGTGTATTTATGGGCTTGATGCTCTTCAAATTTGTATCTAGTACAAGATGGCGGAATGGACTGTGGCCTATCTGATTTGACTATATGCGATAAAATTCCTACGTGTTGTTGGAAATGCAAGTAACTCTTCTTTCAAGTGGTTTAAATCAGTGTTAGAAAAATACAATCAAAATCGCTTCCTCGTGTCGCAAGTGTTCGTTTGTTTTTCACTCACAATATGGCTTCCAGCTTGAGTAACCACACTGAGTAGGATATAAAGTTGAATCGTACTGAGTGAATGGACACAGAGGGGCTACAGCATACTCACAGAAAACAACCCAAACCACTTGGTAAGGTCCCGTGCCAGACCTGCTTTGTTGTTTGTTTTCGCACAGAACCAGACAGTCTTCATCCCCAGTTCACTAGGCAACGGCTACTGTCTGGAGGGTCACACGGTTTGTTGAAATTATGAAAACAAACTTTGTTTTCTTTTGCCTCTTTTGTGTAAACAAAGTCCGCATTATGTAAGACCTGATGTATTCTCGTAACTCCATATGCTTCGTATTGAGCAGTCCTTTGTGCGTCATCCCGTCAACAATTGGAAGTGAAGAAAAACATTAAAAAGTTAACATAAGTTTGACTTCCAGTTGCAGTCATCGTAATCCACTGCTTAACTGATCCATACTTAACGGTAAGACCTTCGATCGGTCTTAGGTCCAAGGTTACAGTTCTATCCCACAACGTTTTTGGCTGCTTATTATTTCTGTTCATTGAGAATTACCTTCCCTTAGAACATACTACTTGCCAACGCAGTCCATTTGGAGACATAAGTAGCTCATACCCGAACTGACTAATCTAACCTGGTAAGGATGTTTGAACAACTTTATTATGGTTATTTTTGTCAACCTCAGTGCGAGCGTGTTGGCAAAACGCACTCATTCCATGCTATAGACCCGGAGATCAAATCGCGAACAATCTGATTAATACACAATATCACTAAGGTCTACCAGAAACAAAGCCTGTGCCTAGCTCTTCCCAACTTTACAGTCTATTGTAGGAACTGAATACTGTGCATGATAAGGAGTCCTTTCATGATTATCTCAGAGTTTAGAGTACTTCGGTCGTTTGTGAAAGAAATTTTCCGTAGATAAACCAATCTACGGTAAGAGGTAGAAGCCACTCGCGTATTCCTTGTGACGGTTTGGACTAAAATAGACTTTACGTGGGGAAATGTACCACATTATTGCATCACTGACGGCTTCTAAGGTTCTGAAATATTAACCAAGCAGTAAACCTGAATAAGAATTTGTAATTTATTTTTGATGGAAATGTGTTAACTAATCACAAACTCAGCTACAAAAGGATTTATTGTCCCACCTAGGTTGCGTTAATTTAAACGTATTTGGTACGGAACGTACTAAAGATTATTGCCTCAATTTCCGCACGGTAAGTGGCCAATGAGTGGGATCTTTTGCTGCGAACAGTTTTGAACTAGGGTAGCGAGATACCTTGCCCATTTCAATCATGTAATAAAGCACTGGTTTTAACTTCTACGTGGATACCAAGACGTAAAATAAGTAAACAGAAATCAAGAATGATTATGTTGCACTGAAAGTAACTAACCAAGAAAAATAAACTAAAAATAAGTACATTTTGTGTACTTCAATGCATTCACTGCATTGACTAAGCTTAGTTCACCCAAGCCCGGTGATTTTCGGCCGCGTGATAGGATAATCATCTGATAGTGCGGCCCATACACCTAGTCCCTAGTCCATGAATACCTAAAAAGGATGGTTCAGTATCTGTCATTCCGTCGGAAACATGCGACTAATTTGAATATGAATACATACTTTAAGTTACGGGGCGGTGAATACTCTGCTTACGGTGGTTCAAAGCCCTCGTTGAATAACTTCCACCTCTTTATTCCACTTGAAGAGAAAAACATCTACAGGCCTCATAAATGGACATAGTTCCATCGCTCTTTATTATTGTCATTCTGTCCTCTTAACTAAACTCCTTCCTGAAAGCCATTTCATAGGAAACTACTGAATGAATGAAGCTGAGTATCGATTCTGCTCTCTGAAATTATTTTACTCGCTCTTTTGACGTGGATTACATTTAGCTTATTCTGAACCTGCAAGGTCTAAGAAAAGTAATAATATCGTCCGTCGCAACGTTTATTTCCTCGGCACAAATATCTCAGCGATTCCACAACTCTATCGGTTCATTGATATGCCTAAATAAACCAAACTATTGTTCTTTTCGTTTGCAGAGTCAAATACACGTTAGAATGAACGATTTCGAAGACCTCTGACAACTAAACATGCATCCACCTCACAGTTTACTGGCAAACGAACGTTTTTGTTTCGACATGAAATCAAGAATGGATAACATTCGTGCATACTTATAGTGATTGAATCAGCTTGTAACGTTGGTTTTTTTATGAACAAATTGTTATAGGTCATCGGCTTCACTCACTGGTATATTTGTAAACAGTAGGGTATAGCCAAGCGATTGCATCGGTTTCTCTTTAAAACGTAGGTTTTTCAAGGTGTACACAATATGAAATGCGTCTAAAACTAGCCATCATCACTGTACCCAGTGAGCTGGCTAGTCACTTCATAATTACACGCTATAGGGAGTTGCATTATTCTGAAATCTGTCCATTGAGAACACCCTCGCTTTATACTTCACTGTAGCCACTTAAATCCTGAGCGGTGGGATCTATACCTTTCAACTTCAAGTGAATCCGTTTTTACTTCAAGTGAATCCGTCGTATAGTCCGGAAGACGCCAGTAACTACAAAGAAGTTGAGTAATAGTGTGTAATGTCCACACAACCGCCCAGTTTAATTCAGAGTAGAAAAGATGTCACTGCTTTCTACCTTTATGATAGGTAGCTCGTTTACACAATCTTCCGTGGTAACACATAAGGGAATATACTGTAAAATGACATCCGCGGTGCCACTGAACCTTTTCTCTTATTCAATATTCAGTATTAAGACAACCGTGGGTAGAATATTTTACCGACCTCTACCGAATACCCCATGGAGCACCCAGTACACAGTTAACATCGTTTGTGGGATCATGGATAACTGTAAATCATTCATATCCTCACCTGTTCCATTCACAAAACTATAAATGATCGCATAGATGTAATCAGTATGTGAAAAGATGCGACGGATTGAGCAATGATTTGATAAAGATAAGAGCCTATGCGATGAAGCTGAGTAGCGAAGTGAAAAGCCGCAGGTAACAGATTGTTGCCATTGGCATTGTGGATTGAATGTATTAATCAGCCAAGGAATGATAGAGAAAAATATGATTTCTGTTAGCTATTGAATAGGTTCGAATTTGATCTTGTTACCATTGTTAAGTATCTTGTCAAGTGTGCATTTCAATGTCAGAAATACGTAAGCAATCGCATCTGATTCAAAGGACTCGTTTTTATTCGAGAGAAACTCGGCCTCAATGTAGTTTACTCATTGAGGGCTTAGACTGACTTCACTCATGCAATGAATCATGCTCACATTCACGTCTGGGCATGGTGACCGACTTATTTATCCATCTTGACATGATTCGCTTCCTTAGACGACCGATAAAGTTCAATTAACTCCGGGTTTGTTCATTCGTATCTATGACGCACACTCGATCAACGATCATGACCATAACGTTCCCCAGTGGAACGTGGGGTGGGGGGGGGCGGGGGGAGAACGGCCCACCTCAACCCACCCACCATCCTACCGAAACATTCAACCTTGCTCGGTAACTCACGAAAAATATAATTTTGTTTGTTTACCGAGAAATTACTTCATTTGAACTGGACGAGGTTTAGACAGACCCGGTCCAATCGGTGATATCTGATGGCCAAAACACCAATCATCTTGTGGGGTTTCCAATAGAGTGCGATTGGTTGAATTCACTTGAAGTTACAACGGATTCACTTGAAGTTGAAAAGGTATGGTGGACGAATGCATGCGCGTTCAGAGTGACAGCTGAACCATTTGGACTGTCATTTATCGGCTTCCTGTTTGTTGTGAATATTGGGATTACCCGTGATGGAAAATGAGCATGCTTTAGACTGTGATGTTCGTATTATTTGAGATAGTAAGATGATGTAAAACATTAGTGTCCAGAAGTGAGTTCCGTTAGACGATCGAAAAACGTTCAGAGAAGGACAGGTGCAAGTTTGTGTAAATGGGATCTAACTGCTTGATATAAATATAGAGTACAAAAAAATGCGCAATTGTATAGCTCCAAAAATATCACAATGTTTCATAAGATGAATCAAAGGCCCATGACAAAATGAACTTGCGATAACGAAACCAAGTGCAAGTTTGATGGATTTATTATTGGTACCATTTGTGGAAACAAAAACTGTATTTCGAGAATTCCGCAATCGTTTTGAGGGACCCTTTCCGATGAACGGTCAAATTCAATTGTTGATTCCTTTTTAAACCTAGTCTGGCTGATTTACCATTTTTAAATAGACCAGTGTCTTTTCATATAACTGCAAAACGTATTTTATCGGTTGTTTGAATCAAATGTTGTTAGTATTCTTTAACCGGATTTTGATGTCAAATGGATGTTGGGAATTACTCTGTTATTTAAAGTGATGATTTTAAATGTTTGTCAGTTTCATTATGTAATCATTTTGTAAATTTGAACCCACAAATATGGTGTGATTGCTGAAAATACACCCATCCGGGTGCATAAAGCTACTACGGACTGACTGAACTGAATCGTATTTTCTCAACAAATACATTTTAATATACTTGTAAAGTTGTTATTTCAACATTGAAGTACAGAACAGGGTAAAAGTGAGCTGTGAAATGAGTTTCCAGTTGATATTATCTGTGGCTCTCTTTCAACAAAATGTGAGTACTGTTGAATTAGTTCGCACAACTGGATTGACGAACACAAAGATGACAATAGGCTTCATGAAAACATTGACCCTCTGAACGTTGATTTTCTATTCCTTAAGTGACTGGGCACAAAAAAAATGTATGACGGCAGGATCGGCTTTCCGCAGTGAAGAGAATCATTTCCTCAAGTGAATCCCAAATAATCTGGCGATTTAAAATAATCGTATGTTAAAATAAACCTGTCCACAATGGGAGAGTATGGTAGCTGGTCGATAGAATGCTTGAGCGAACGGGCCACGCAAATTAGCATTTTGCTTGTCCGTTTATGCTACTGCTACGCTGACGTGATGCACATGGGGACGTCGCGCACCACCTGGTTAACCTCGATTTCTGCAACGACAGCGAGTACACAAAAGTACACGAAAAAAACACCTTGGATAATTGAAGTGGGTATTGTAAAGCTAGTCACGTTGAGCACATCGCTATCATTTCGGATTGAGGGTAAGTCGTTTGTGTCACACTGGAACTTTTGGTTCATGGTTATTTTGTATTTCCCCTGTCTTTCAGGTTGCTTGGAGATCCCCTTCCACGGAGAACTTGCTGTCCAGAGTGTCTCCTAACCGCACATAAAGACCGTCTGTAGTAGTCCGAGTTTACCAGTATGTTCAAAACCTCCAAATAGCGTTGTTTTTGAGGCATTCTGATGACGACTTTGGCACCTGAAACTCGGATCGTGTTACCCGAAATCAACCTTTTGGTGGAAGCGATGGATGATGTCTTGAATGTTTCGGGTAGCGCATTGAATGAGCAACGTTTCGTGTTCATATTGGAATTCCACTGGTTGAGAAGCAGGCACCCTTCTAACGACTCACGTAAAGCCGGATGCAGGAGCTATGCACTGCTCGGAGTGTATTTTAGCGATAACTGATGGTTTCATTATGAGTGAAAACAGCCCATAAACTGAATCAGTAAACATCACGATTGACCTCACGCGTGCAGCATCCTAATAATACTTTTTACTTCTAATAATATAACGGTTATCAAATTTCAAATTTTTATTATGGGTAAATTACAAAGCTGATGCTTACTTAATCTCGTACGGTCTGTACACACTGGTTTCGGTTGGTAATACAGATGAATAGAAAATTCTGATATTCACTCACGGGTGCTGAAAAGTTAGGTGGTTCAATGCTTCATCCAGTCGTGACTTGAATGAATCGANACAATTTGAGGTGGAAGAGAGTTCCAGGTGTTAAACTCTGCGGCCGAAAGAATGACGCCTGCAGTCTAGCCGGCTCTTTGAAGCAGAAGTTTAAACGGATGCAATGGAAGGTGACCATCCCCGGATAACATTAGTAGAGTACTACACGGGTGGCTAGGTTGATGTAGTATTTGATAAACGAGGATCATGTCTCCCCGTATTCGAAGAATAGAGTTTGAGAATTCGCAGTCTTTCACCGTAGGTCTTAGGTTGTAACCCTTTGACCATTTTGGTTGCTGTTTTCTGCGGACGTTCAAGTGC
>UZAN01039760.1:23603-34606 GCA_900618425.1 Echinostoma caproni | reverse complement strand
AAAAGGTACGGAATGACTACGGATCCCTGTGGAACTCCACGGATAGCCTCAATCGGTTTAGACAGAACACCATTAAATCGAACTGATACGGTAAGTTGTCGAAGGAATTCCTCAATCTAGTCCGGTAACAGTCCTCGGATACCGTAATTATGGAACTTTCCCAGCAATATATGGTGGTTAACCCTATCAAAAACTTGGCAAAAGTCTAAGTAAACTATATATACTGCCTTAACTGCGTCGACTGATTTTGTCCATTCATCTCGTGCAAGTAGCAGGTTTGTGGTGTACGAACGTTTCCTTCAAAACCCATATTGGACCGGCGAAAGTATGTTATGCTTCTCGAAATGAACTGTCAGAGAATCAGCAACAATCGATTCCATTACTTTGGACGGAACAGAAGGAAGTGTAAATGGACGGCACTTCGCAGGATCACTTCTGCAGCCACCTTTGTAAATTCACAAGAAATTTGAATATCTCTTACGAGAGCACTGGGACAGAACAGCGACCACACAACCGGATTCCAATTTAACATTTTGTGGGACCAAGTAATAAAAGGGGAATTCTCAACTTCAGGAACAGTGTATCTCTTGCACTCAAATGATAAAGATAATCTGTTGGTGTAACCGCTTTTGCACAATATGTTCCAATGTGATGAATGCCAACCGTTTTATCTCCTTCACCGCAATAAAGTCCGTCACTAATTCTGATCTCCAGTGTATCTGTGTAATCAATAACGAAATCACTCGTGGCATCAATGGTAGCTTTGAATAATGCGCAAGATTTTATTCCCTGTATGCTAACTTTTTATTAGACCAGTAAGAAGTGGCACGTTAAATTAGCCAATTTGGAACTGTTCAGATGAGAAAATGGCAGGTCAGGAATCAATCACAGTTCGGCATTCAATCACTTAATCAGTGCTCGTACCACGCAAATGACGTGTTATTCATTCGCTCATAAATCAGATTGCTTTTATAACCTCCACCAATCCGCGTAAAGGTTTCCTTCTTCCAATTCGATAAGCCCACATAATCACAGAGCACCGGTCAAATCCAAATAGCGGGCGCAAAACTAATTTAACATCCGATTAAAAATGTGACGTCAAAAGTTTGTAAGAACATATATCGTGTAAGCATCAGCGAGCTAAACCATGTATATATGCATATGTATATCTCTGAACATGTAATTCAGTGCATTTATGTTTTTAATGGTTTCGGCGTGTACCATTATGCAGTTGCGTGGATCTAACATGCCATATGTCTTTTTTTCTTTTGATTTCTACCTCAATTTTTGGAAGCGCCGACTTTCCATTCTTCAGCACGAATGCGCAATCTGCGCTATTCTCGTAACTCTAGGGTTACGATGGTCAGGGTGGCTTATTTTCAATTCCTTTATCTAGTAAGTGGCTTAGGGACAACCCAAATTTGGGGATTAGTGGTTCCATTATCGTCTGGTTCTATAACACCTCTGCTGCATCAGGTTCTGAGCTGCTTAAAATTCCGTAATGCAAAGCCTCAACTAACTGATTCCAAGTTGTATATTCTCAAATATATGTGATTTATTTATTTTACGGTAATTAATCAAAATCTAATTACGCTTATCTTTTCTTGGTCACACTGGCGTATAGGTGCAGATAACGCAGAATGTCATATTATGCTGACTCGTTTCAGTTCTGTTGTTCCTTTTCCAGTTTAGCAGTGAAACAGTTATTTGCATCAATCATTGGGACATGCATTGTATGTGACAACCAATCAGGCCACCGGAATCTATCTGCTCCGGCATACAACTGATAAGCGTTTGTCCTCAACTCAGAGATTTATTTGTCCCTAGCTGTGAAAACTTACGGCGTTTCTTTTTATTATTCACTTCATATACCCACCACACATGATCATATCTTGATTCTATTAAACTAGATACTTCTGACGGTTTGGAAATAATGAACATCGGATTGTGAAATAAAGACATTTTATGAACAGAAATAAAATAGTGATCAAACTTTTCCGGGGTTATTTGACTCATATTGGATACAGACAGCGGTTATTATCTATATGGCTATCGAGGCTTTGAGTGGATAATACATAATAAATATCACGCTATTTCTTTCGCTAGTAAGACGTCTACCTATGCTTAAATAGAGCATAAAGTTTATCTTAAATGATTAGTTTCAGCACAAAAAACGCTTCACTCGGGCGTAAATACTAATCTTGACAAACGATAGAAATGTTTATGATAACCAACAAAGAGCACTGGACAGCTGTTTCGTCCTGTTTGGGACTCGTCAGCAGTGCGTACATTTTGTGTCCCTGTCAGGACTCGAACATCAAGAGTGCCTGGTGCCTCTTAACAAACGATTAGGCTAATCCAAACTTGCCACTCTCGAACTAATCTTGGCAATTTTAGACAGAAAGTATTTTCTTTATGGCTCATAGTGGAGTACCACGTTTCTGCCTTAATAATTATTTTCCGATGAGAGATAGGTTGTTCAAAGTCAAACACTGCCCCATAATTGTTTTTCTTCTTTAATTCGCACATCATGTTGCACACGAATTGTAGGTTTACGCTTTTGCCGATGTTACTTCCTACGGTCAACGTCTCAGCAACGTTCGTTCTTGGTTAAGCAAAGTGCATAATATTATTCCTAGTAAGTGTGTTCTCTTTTTTAGGGGGCGGATAACGTTTTGAATAATGCCAGTGAAGTGACACTTGTGAAAGGACTTTCTCCTTGATAGGAAGTAAAAATTCAATTATATAGAGAAATGATCAATTCAGTCTTTTCAGTTGTTATCAAAAAGTGAACTCCGGCAACAGGATGAGGGATGGTGTGCTCACTTCCGTAAAGAAGAGCAACGAAACTGGCAACTATCATCAGAATTTATTTGATTAGCCGATAACATATATTGCAATTTTTTTACCATATTTTTACTATATTCTCCTAGTGGCTTTTGTTGATTCAATATCCCCCATTTTAGCTTGCCATATAAACGATGTTTTTATTTCTGTTTACTTTTCTGGTATATGGGATTCTGATTAGTCCAAATAATTTCAAAACACTACTTAGTTTCCAACAGGACTGCTCTGCTGAGTTGTCCTGATATTTCTTCCTTATGGATGGGGACACACACAGGTTCTGTCAATCACCGTGCTCCACTATTTCATCCCCTAGATCTGTTGTTCGTTTGGTGTAAATTAGCATAACTACAATTTTTTCCGGTGGATAGAAATCAGATTTACAAATGTTTGGGGCCAGCTCGAATAAGATAAAGACTCGTAGAAGTACCGTCCAACTCAATGCGTTCAATGTTGATGAAACCTTTTGAAATTGCTTTTACCGTACCAACCCAGAAGATCCTCACTAATATGTCTAGAAACTGTCTGTCTACAGTTAGGGCCATCTGCGTATTTTTTGCGTTGCAGTGCATTTGACTCAAAACAATTCTGTCATTGTGTTAGTTTAACATTTCTTCTGTATGCAGGCTTTTTCGGTTTGCTCGGCTGAGGAATGTGGATTTTCNTTCCCTATTGCTGACTGCGACCTGAGGCCACCAATTTGTAGTTTCTGATTTACTAAGTCTCCCGTGGTACCCAATCAACTTCATTATTTCTTCTCAATGGTGTTTTATTCACACATGGAAACTCCGTCATTTGCCCGAAATTATACTGTCTACAAGTATGGCGATAACTTCATAATTGGTTTCTCATCAGCTGTTCCATACAGTTCCTTCCTACAAGGCAGTATTAATAGCGGGTATGATCAGTTCTTTGTTTACTTTCATTTACTAACATCAGTCAGGATTCTGAAGCCCTGTTTAGTCACTTTCATGAAAGCCTGTTATCTTTAGTTGTTTGTATGGCCTCCTCAATCTTGTTATCAGTAGTCACAATGTTCCCAATTCTGAGTTTGTAAAACACCTTATTGTTACACAGGCACGCACTCACTAAGTCCAATCAGGATGTCACAAGAGTTGGGTGATTATCATTTGACAGATACAGGCTTAGACAAGTAACAATCCCCCCCCCCCAAANTGATTTCGAATCACGTGGCTTTTCTCAACTATTTGGGTGGTTCTGTTATCGTTTTTCCTGAACCTTTTTCTTGACATAGTTGGGATTATGGAACTGTGTTTGTTTGAGTTGGTTATTTTTGGGCATTCCGAAGCACGTGATAGGTTCACCGGTAAAAGAATATCTGATGAAGATCATTCTCTGCATCACAGCTGGTTGGGATTTCTAAAAGCCTAAAGAAATCAAACTGTTCTCTAAACACATTCATCTTCAAAAGGAGTCCCGCATCGCTCATTTACTACTTAGCTATTAATAAGACACTTTTAACTTTTTTTACGGATAGTATCTTACACCATGGTTCATCCCGCACTGGAATACCGAATGGATTTCTTTGTGTAGTTCTCTGTATCCGTTTATATACGTATTTAATGTTCTTGTAATGATTGAAATAGTAGTAGTAGTAGTACGTACGAAACACGAACCAAGTAATAGGAATCACAGAACACGAACGTAGGATCAACCATCACGGAAGAACTGGACCGCAATGGCAAGATTTCGCAATATCCGACGTGAATGAGACGCGAAGTAAAGGCCACAAGACTGGCAGCTCGTAGTTCGTGTATTGTAAAAAATAAAAGCAATTAAATAACATGTACAAAAGAAAGTCATTGATTATCTAGGCTTCTACCAATCATACCACAGTGTTGTTTGCACACCTCTGCTTCTGTCTGCACTATCTCAGATTGGCTGGCACGATCCACCAATGGCGTGTAGTCAGAAGCCGTGACGCGTACGCGCGTCATTCAAGTCACCTTTCGAATTTGACTGATAGCAGGTGTCCAGAAACTGTAACGCTCCGCTCCAGGGTAGGCGTCATCACGTCAGCCTGGATCACCACAGTTCTGCGCAAAAATGTTTAAACTCACAAATTGGTGTTTTGCATGCGTGAAGCGGTGTATAATTTGTTGTGAGTTGTGACATCAAAAACTCATTAAATCTCTATTCGTGACTTGACTCCACATTGCAATTATTTTAAGGTTGCCAAACGGTATGCGATGGATTATTTTGTCCCATCAAAACTACTTACGCTACGGTTTATCGGTTTTCTCCCTGACACCTTTGTTGGAAAAAAGAACTCGCGAGAAAATTCGGAAGGATAGAGTTTGTTAAATCATATTATCAAGCAAAATATCCGTCGACTCATAACAGTGTATTTGAACATTCCATTCCGCAACGAGAACTATCATGATATGTATCTTGCGCATAAAACCCTTTGCGGTATGCAGAAACCTCAAATCGACTTCGGTGATCTGAGTGAATACTTTGCAGCCGNCCGCCGTCAAAGACTTGGATTCATTCAACCCACCTCTTGTCCGCTGATCTTGATCACATAGGCCTAACCGATGTTCAGACGTGTTTGGAGCGTATTAATGCAAGCAGATTCTCTAATCTC
The DNA here is from genome assembly GCA_900618425.1 of Echinostoma caproni. Classification (NCBI taxonomy): domain Eukaryota; kingdom Metazoa; phylum Platyhelminthes; class Trematoda; order Plagiorchiida; family Echinostomatidae; genus Echinostoma; species Echinostoma caproni. The sequence goes on along the minus strand of UZAN01039760.1, from coordinate 29,154 downwards.
GGTCTTTTTTCGCCTGAACTACCAAACGTTTACACTCAAAGGCTTTCAAATTCTTTCGCTCAGATGCACAAACGGTGCATCTTTGTTTGGAGAATTCTATCTTGCTGGAAATCGTTCAAAGAGCGACCTATCAACCAAAAGCTCTTTTATCCTACTTTCTTCGACGTATCTTCGTCTTGCTTGGGTTTTTCCCTACCACCAATACGCACGCAAAGCGTCTACTCCAATCCTCAATACAGGTTTTGACCAAACTCGTGCGATACCTAGACTTTCATCACACCTGTTCCACCTAAGGCTTATTATTTCTAGTCTCATTCACGGGATTGAACGGGATATTGTCGCTCATCAGACGCAACACATTTGCAGTGCTATTCACTTATGCATTTGCTTCTATTAGTCGAATGCCATTAAAATGCACGACTTCTTGATTTTTGAGACGGTTGCTGGTGAGTCATTTGTAAAAAAAATAAAGCTATATTAAGAAACACCACTAGGATTTACTTATCAAAATGACCCATATATTGGATACAGATATTGAAGTTTCATCTCGTTTATCTTCTGTTTGCACTCCTTAATTTTGAACATTTGAGAAATTCCGTGGATCGTACGATAAATTGGGCTTATGTTCACATCGAGGCACTTGCACTTAACAGCAACTAAGTTTCCTCTCGGCTTCAATTACATGCGAAAAACTTTTGAAAATTTTCATCCGGTTTGGATATAGAGACAGCACAGGGTGCTTGCATATTCGACAGGTCGCACACCTCAAGATCAACTTCCGAAGGTCACCTTTTGTTTCTTGGAATATACTTTCAGTTCTTTCAGTATTAGGGATAAAACGTGAGGAGCTCGCAACCAAAGAGTTTATCAAGTTATTTAAAGTAGAACATTTGCATTAATCGGTTTATTTACTGTGCAATGAATGAAAAAATATAAATTATTTAGAGTACATATATGCAACCTAATAAACACTCTCATGCTACACTTCGTGAGAAAGAAAGATTTTTCAAGCGGCTTTGCATAAAATATTTTCAAAACCTCAGCTGAAACTTTCGAACTACTACAAGTTTTATCGGAATAATCAAAGTCGCACAAATTCAATCGGTAATAAAACAGATCCAAGAACGAAGAATTTGGAGATAAATTCAGGAATAAATACACTATACTCATAGACATTATTACGCACGTAAGATATCGGAAACTGAAGTGAATTTCCAGAATGAGAGTGATGTTGCACGAGTTTGATCAACACCCCTACTGTAGCGGAAATCACACGCATTACTCTCGTTCTGCGAAACGGACCCGGAACTGCTGGGATAATGCTTCTACATTAAAATATGCATTTACATTTTTGGTTAAAATATGTTTCTTCATGTTTCTAAGATAAAATGCGCTCCTAAGAGATCACCAATGTGTTTGAGTTCTTCTCCGGGTTGATTCATGAAATTTCCTACTGTTGAAGGTATTCGCTTTGACTTCTTGTCTTCTTTATAATGTTTTTCTGTTACTCTTTATTTGATTTTTTAAACTTGATCAACAAATAACGTTCTGCAAGCTTAGTTGATGTACGTTGGTGATGTCCGGGATGGGTGCAATTACTGCTCACTACGAAAACAAACCGGACTGATTGGCACGATCAGACGTAAACACGTTGGTCAATGAACCAGAATCAACCGATTTTCATTCTTCCGAATCAAACAACGCGAACGATACAGAGTAAGTGCAGATCCAGGTCAAACAAAATTTGTGAATTCCACAGAAACTTTGACTTTTCACGTTCGGACTGTTATCATTCGACGACTTGCTGCAGACTGATTTGACATCTGGCTATACCTAGTGTAATGCTGCCTTTTTTCGTGTTCTTCCAATATTTTTGATAAGCATGTCCTGCTCCTCCACATTCCGTTTCATTCAAAGAAAATGTTTTGAAAATCGCTGTTGCTCACTTCAACGTTTTATGCTGCACTCATTATGATAATCTATAAATTAATTTACAGTCGCTTACCGAGTATTCATATAGCAAACTCATCACTGCAAAATACATCGCCCCTATGCACTCACACAATCTTCAATGTGGCCATCACATCAATTTTATCTCTGGTAAAGTTGATCATCCACCTCTTCACATATCTTAGATGACGAGACCTCCGGTTCGCCGGTAATTCATCCATAGATTTTCATGTCATAAATTGTGGACCCACTAATTGCACGCTTTCCAGAATTTTTGTTTCAAACTATGGAGTTCCACTGTAATTTACAATTTCATCACATAGAGCTAAATCAAACAGTACATCTTCAAACCGTAAAACATGCAGTGGATTTCTCTCGGGTAATAAGGTTATTTAAATTTCAAACGTTAAAAAACAATAAAGTTTAATATCCAATGCATTATTTACTTCTTATCGTACTGTTTAGCCGTGGTAATCATTAGTGATTTAAAAGGGCTAAATTATACCAATCAACAATTAGTTGGTTTGATTTAAATAAATATATGTGTATATATCCCGCTCATGTTCTTAATTTCGAGAATAGCAAGCGCTGAGGGATAGTATTTATTGTAACGTTTCGATCCAGATTATGACTCGTTGCCAAACGATAATTCATGTGAATGACGATATCACTGGGGGGGGTGTATTTTTGTGAACGATATTAATTATCATTAGTCTGGGAATGTATTCACCTTTCGACAACGAAGGTCACTTGAAAGGAATATACCCTAAGGGTAAACATTCGCTTCTATATTTATTTCAGGGCTTGTCAGTACAAAACAATGTAACATTTTTTCACACTTTAGATTTTCACATACAGGAATAGTACATTGTTCATTTCCCTGGTAGCAGATTTATGCTTGATTCGGTTAGTCGGTAGTAGGTTGATAAAAAAAGCAACACGATAAGCGGCAACAGTATTTGACGTTCGTTTTCTATTGTTGTACGCATCCACAATATGTGTGCTGCAGGTTCATCTCTGTGATGGCTTTGTTAACAAACAAAACTGACCATTTATGGAAATGCCATTAGAGAGGTTTTGTATGAAACGTGATGCGATAGGCTTATTCCGACCTGTTTGTTTTCACAGAGTGGTGTTCATTTACCGCAACTGAATCAGCATTTAAGGTGATAAATTTCTTTTGACATGTAAATTCAAGCGTATGACTATGAAAATTGGGGAGAGCTGTAGAGCTGTTTTGACCTGCTGAATAGTATCGATTAATCCAGCTGAGTATCAGACTTGGAACATTACGGGTATGAGTCAAGCATAATAATCAATTCACTATAATTCTCCTTATGTTTACCCATGCATGCCATATTGCAAAACCCCGTATCACAAATTTGTTGAGAGAATGTAACCGTCACTTGCCTGAGCACTGCCCCTAAAGCTTAGCACTTGATCGGAAACGTGATGAACCAGGATCATGGCTAGTATTGAATAATGAATGACTTTGGTGAGTAAGTTTACAAATTTAAATGTGAATGTGAACGTTGCGCCTCTGTATAATTGAGAAATAAATATACACTCCACTTTACCAATCACGGAATCGATTTCCAACTAATTATTCATGCTGGTTATCTATTAGGAGGAAGTACTCAAAGAACGTGCATAAATGCCACAGCTCATCCGGTAAAGCCAAAGTCACTCATAATCACACCCAATATCACTCAAGTGATCCAATGGGCGATTGATTTATCTGACCTTGACAAACCTTTTCACTGGCTATGTCCGTGTAAACACAAACGCGAACACACAGTTGAGTTTCTCTTATCTTTTTTCTATTAATGTGCACTGTACTGCTGTCCTTCATTCCGTGAAGCATGCCTGGTGGTAAACATATTGTTAAGGTCACGCTATGAAACAAAATCGATTGCCGTATAAGGAACATTTGTCGGATAAAGTAGAACTCAGCACAAGTTGCCTCGATCTATAATGTCATCTGTGTGAAACATGAGGTCATTAAAGCCAAGATAGACATCCGTTAACAGCAATCCAAAACATTTGCCTAGTGGCCCGCAGTCTCGTAGATCAATGATCTGATNATGTACCGTTAGGTTCATCCTACGCAACTGTAAACATTCCTATCAGGGATGCAATTACCATGTGAGAGGGAGACAGCCGTAACACAGAAGCAGCACTGTCAGTGTAGTAGGACTATTATTTTTAACATCACTGATCGCTAGTTGTTAAATTTCCGGTCATCAGTTGCCGCATACATAATTCTCCATTTATACATTATTTTTTTAATTATTATTATTTGTGGTATTGTTGTCCAATATTATCAGTCTGTTATCACTGATTTTCTCATTTCAGTGTGTTTGATATTCTATAAGTTAACAGTTTAAAGTGAGATATTTATACTGCTTGAATTGCTCACGGAACGGATTAACAGGGATGAAAATTAGCAGCATAGATGTTTCGATGATGCCTCAGAGGAATATTGTGGAATTCAGTTCCCAGAAGGATTGAATCAGCGGTGATCAAGTAGTACAGGCCACTTGTATATTTGAATGCACCTCGTAATTTCAAACACAACCACGTTTGCCTCAAATCTCCATTCAATATAAGGTAGCTGAAAGCTGTCTGCATCTCTTCCCAAATCTAAGGTGCGTCAGCCACTGTATAATTATTTGTGGATAGAAGCTCTAGTAACCGCTTTCAATCGCACAACTTATTCAGAAATTCAGTTATTTGATAAACCTTCAGTACAACCATTTTGCTCTAGGTTTTATAGAGCTGATGTCAGTAGAACCAACCAAAGATTCTAATTAAACCAATGACCAGGTTCAAAAAGATTTCCTTCACTCCGTTTCACTTAAACAATTGCAAACTCACAAATTGTTTGACTGAAAACCTCGCAACAATCGAATTTATACATCTGGTTCCAGACAAACAAATCGAATAGGATTTGTTTGCTTTCCTTCAGTTGATCCAAATTGATGCAAAGGAAACGTCATTTACATACGTTCAATCACTGTATCGTATGGGTGGGATGGGAATTTACTGGTGACAGTTGAACCAGCTTTCTTTATTTCTCATTCATTATGCATATTTATTTGTGGTAACCCAAATGATTCATCAATCATAAATTGTTAATCTTCGTTTGACATACGATAATTGTTCTTATCCTTGTCCTATGTCAGCATTTGAGATTGATGGAGTAGGTCGTAATTTTCCAAAACGTTTTTCATTTTACCCAACGTACGATCAGAATAATTTATTCCTTCACTTCAATCAAAGTTGCGTATATTCAACAGCGGTGGCAAGATAACCTGCTTGCACAATTTATTGAAGTCTTCCTATCGAGCAATTTGAGAACCATGTCGAATTTATGTGTTGATTATGTCCAATTTATCTTCAGCAAAATTATCTACCAATAATCAGTGATTTAGCTATGAAATCCCGTTGGAATACCGTCTTGACAACACCGGTTAACGCCCAAGAGGATCAACTACCAACCATGAAGCACCAGCGATATTTTATTGATGCATTAAGCTAAACATCAATTTTGGTGTCCAAAGGAGTTTTCCTGATCACCACTTGAGTATTCTCCCACATA
>UZAN01039760.1:0-22883 GCA_900618425.1 Echinostoma caproni | reverse complement strand
ATATATATATATATATATAGCCTATGGGTTTACGGCACCTAATTAAACAGAACAAACTTCACAAAGCACGACATTACTTTTCTATAGCATATGCTTATTTTGTGCCACGACGTAAAGGATGACACTATCTACAGGCTATTTTACAAAAATGAATAGACAAATACATTTTGTGCAGGCAGCAAGTGACTTGAAATTTATACTGAGCGCTCTACAAAGGTGAGTATGTTTGATTATACTGTAAAATGCGACTCTCGGTGTTTGCCTGTAAGGCCCTACAGCCGAAGCCAATACAATTTGACCGTGTGTCTGCATCTTCATTGAAACTTTCGGGTTCATAACGTTTTGCTTCTTTTTCCGTACAAGTCTACTTTTACCCCTACTTACTAATGATCTGCATAAAGAGAAACAGTTTTTAGCATTGCATAGAAGTCAACCAAGAAGATAATTGTTTGAGCGCCTCTAATTCATTATCATTCGTATATGTTTGATGGCTCCAGTAACGATGCGTATGCGCACATGAACAGATTCTTCGGGTGTTCGTTGCATCAGCTGCCATGAGATCTGTTGTTATTACAAGCCACAACAAGCAACATTGCCCAAGTTGAATGCCTTTACTGTAAACCAATCAAATTCGTTTTCAACGGTGTATCCGACTTCAAAGTATCATTATTTGGCTTAGCGCTATACTGATAGTCAAACTAAACGTTTCGAATATCTGTATTTTGTAACCTAACTAGGACACATCTGTGCTTTAGAATTTGCTTCCATTTGGACTATACACGGACTGCATTCCACAGTGCACTCCAAGTATCTACACGTCTGCCGTAGATAGTGTCATCCACACCTGAAGTTCAAGGCCGAAACCGTATCGTGAGGCACTGGAAATTTTAGAAAGGACAGTCCACAAAGTAGTCTATACCTTTTGCAATTCAGGTTGTCCCAGTATCATTTCAAGATGTCCTCGGATTATTTCAAGCTGTCGCAATGACCTCCGTGGTGCTGATAAGCCTCCCAGCGATGTCTGGATGACCAGTATGCAACAACAATTTTTCTATCTCCCGTCGAAGGAGGGGGACGATTGTGAGATGGGCTTCGGTTACACCTCAATTTTAATGACATACCTATCGATTGTTCATCTGGCTAGTGCGAGTACGCCTCTGTGTGTGTGATTGTCCGCCTCCGCTGGTGCCAGTGAATCGTGCGCGATCAACGCTTAAGCCACTGCTTACCTCCATCGGATGATGCTGCAAAAGAATTCATAACCTACACCTCAATCGGCTGCACTGGGACACTAATAGTTCGTGCTCGATCGATGTACACATCAGTTTTGACCAGATTCACATCCAGTTTGTTCGACACTTGCAGGTTGTATTCCATCTCTGCAACACCACCACAGAAGCACCCTCAAGCACAGAATAATCAAATTGACCATATTGGTCATATTTTCGGAACGGGATGAGATATCTCTATCAAATCAACTGCATTACAAATAACGTAACGAGGGCTGTCGAAATATACCATAAATTTCATAATAGTTTATGATAGATTCTGAGTAGAGAATACAAATTCGAAAATTGTAATGTTTTCAAAATGCACTTTTCTGAGTATGAGCTCTGAATTCGATACCCTTTATCGCTGAAATCATATGGTCTTACTTCAACACTTCCACCTTACAAAACAAACCGGGTGAATAGAGGTTAACGTATGACATTCACAAGTAGTAAGTGCAAACCGTCTTCGAACAATCTTTTTGGCATTGTCGAATTTCTTGATTCAGGTTCACTATGGGAACACCACCGTGGGCGTTCTTAGAACAGTGATTACCAAGGCCACAGCCAATCAGAAATTGTGAAAGTTTTAGGGGATCAGAACACCTTTCGGTTATCATATCCGAACCACAGCAGTATTTTCGAGTTCCTGCAGTCAACCCAGGAGAAACGATGGATGCAGAGTATCATTTGGTGAATATCTCACATTGGTAAACAAAGGATGAAACAATCTACGCCCCTGACGTGATCTTACCTAGGCTGGCGGATCTGAGAAAGGGTAANGGCGCAACGTTTTGTGAAGCAGGTCCATCCCAGTACCACAAAGTAACCCGAAGATGTGATGAAATTTGAGTAAAAGCGAAGGATTCAGCCGAGCGATGTCCGATAAAAACCTGGGGCACAACGGAGAGAAGATTTTCGGACCTACATCAATATCTTGGATAAGCATTCCGATCGCCAGAGAAAAGATAAAAGAAGCTCTATCTTATGCCTACTACCCATAAGTAGCCATAAGTGTTCGGTAATGATGAATGGTTCACAGAATTCAACACTCTAATATTACCTCAACACAGTGGGAACCCTCACTCTTTGTTTAACAGTGTGTGATATTCATCAATTGATACTGTGCCGCCATCGTTTCCCCTGGATTGAAGGCAAGAAATCTANAATATTGCATTGGGGTTCAGCTAAGAAATGATACGATACTGGGACAACTAGATTTGCAAAAGTATAGAGGTTACATTACTTGCCTACTTGAACAGAGTTCAAACAATGGAATGATATTTCTCTGATTAGCACAGAATTCTATTAGACATGACTTTAGCGTATCACATTCTAGAGAAACCAATCCATCCAAGTCGGCCTCTGTGCATTTCGCAGCCTGGGTGAAACGCAAGCACATCCCATGTTCCAGCGATCGTAGGAACGCAAACCAGTGAAATAGGTCTAAGTAATGTTATTTCTCTATACCCAAAATAATATGTCACTATTAGTATTATTCACCCAGAGATTTTTTAATTGAACAAGTGACCTTTTGAACAGAAGAGGTGTGGCCTGTCAGTAATTCGGCTTTCGCTGTTAAGCTTGAGACTTTTTCATGAGAATTTGAAACAATGACACACGTCCCTCCTACGTTCATTCACAAGTACAGAGAGTCGATTAACCTTAGGTCTGTCTTCTTATTCTGCTTCGTGTACATCGTCCGAGCGGGAATAAAAGCTGATAACAATCAGGGAATCTTAACATTTCATACACTTCGTGAAGTGAACGTCTTATATTGCTAGTGCTCATTTACTAGAACGTTCGTTGTTCCGCCTACCCTTATTTGGATCAAGAATATTTTAAGGTTATCTTCAAATAACACCCAAAACCAGTGCTTCAAGATTATCGTTTATAACTCATTTCAGTATACGTGCAGTTTGGTGTACACAGAATGAATAAAACGTCGTCTTTCCACTTGAGAACCCTGAAAAATCATTATATTCGAACAGAATTATCCATGAGAGGCAATCCTGACCAATAATCTCACCCGTTGCCAACATAAAATTTGCAAGTAGTAGATCATCACAGAAAAATGGCAAAAGTCTACGATGAAATCAGCTCACAAAATAATATTGAAAACTAACGGGCAAAGAGAAGGCAGGTTTTGAGATAATGCCTGGTATGTCAGGAAGTAAAGGTGTTGACCAAATTCGTGCAACAACACCTCCATTTTGGAAATCCATTTCAGCTTGCAATTTCATACTTAGATGGCTATGAGGTAAGTGTACTTATTACAGACTACATCCAACATCTTAGTTCTTAGTTCTTTTCCGTCATCGTTTGAGTTTCCCTGACCTTCAATGTCGCTATAAAATTTGTAGTAGTTCAAACGTACATTTTCATGACATATAGCTAACAGAAGCAGCGACATCAGTGGGTAATATATCAAATACGTTGCGGCTGCAGTGGGGCAACATCATATTCAAACCCTTCAATGAGGGTGGAAAAACAAAGCATTCAGAGAAACAAATGTGGAGAAAATCAAGAAATTAAACGAATTTGGTCGAAATTCCTACATAAAAGGCTTCACGATGGTGGGCGTTGAAATCTACAACATAAAAAGTGAGTGCGAAAACAACGATGAAGTATAACAGGCAACGCCACGCTCAGTTGATATTCTAAGCAGTCTCATTCACATACTGATTGATTGCCGATATCGGCATTTGTATACACAGTAAACAATGACCATACAATCTGCAGTCTTTCCAAGAAATGGAATACAGCAAATTTACTACTCGAATTAACTCGATTTCGCCAGTTCGCCGAGCTAAATAGTTTGTTTGCAAACGTTTCATCACCAGCCGAGGTGATATCATCAGTACTTGACTGGCACTGATAATGTCATCTCGATTGGTGATGAAATAATTGCAAACAAACTACGGGGCTCGGAGAACAGGCGAAATGGAATTAAGTTTACCCGAGCTACGCGAACCAATATTCAATATTTTGTCAACTCGAATCAATCATCATTCATATGTTGCACCAACAATCTTTCACACTTTACCTCCAATCGACCACCTCCCACGAAAGCAGATCTTTAATGCAGGTTCGGATTGACTTGCTAAAAAGTAAATTCTGAAGGATGGTTAGATCAAATCAATATGAACTATCCCATTTCATTAGTCACGAGTAACAGTGAGGTAAATGGGTGTTGTTATCATCTCACGCTGCAACCTTCGGTCCGATTTTCAGTAACGGAATCACCAAAGAAGGTTTCTGGTTAAACATTATACATCACCACGATGATAACCGAATACACAGTTTATATTATTGTTGGATGAAGGATAATAGAATAGTTCAACGGATTTCGTTGCATTGTGTAATCAAATTCCATAGTATTTGAACTGATTAGTCTCGAAGTATAGTCCGTGTCGAAGACGTTTTCCTTACTGAACGCCATGCCAACACGTTTTATGCTCAAACAAAATCTTATGTGATGATTGTTGTACAGTTTTATGTTTTTCAAATAAATGAATATTGTGGAAGACCACTGAACTTCGAAGCGTGTGAAAAATGGTTAACCAATTTCTTTGACGTCTCTCGAGCAACCGGCGTGATGCTCATTGTGAGTCTCGTAGGAATGCACCATAATAAAGTCGACGTCAGCCTGACTCATATACATCGCAGCTTACTCTAAGCATGTGGACGAAGTAGTAACTTGCCTTTGGTGGTTTGGCATCCTTTTTTGTCCAATCAGCTACCTCTTGAAACAAGAACAACAGCCTCAATTCATCCGCAAAGTGAATCGCATTGTGTTGAATGCATATAAAATGATGATGATAATTTTTACAACAGCTAAAATGAACCTTGAGGGACTGAGGATTAACTTTGCGAGACGCAGACGTGTGACAGGTTTCTGAAGCCTTTTGAATGGTTTTAAAAATAGTGTTCAAAAGAATGACTAGGAAAATCTTCACTGTTTCGTCACATTCCTTTCCTCAGATATATCTGAGTTGATAAGTTAACCGAATACTGTTCCACGTGAAAGATTAGTAGAATTAGAATTGTGAACAGGTACGAATCCCATTTGCATTTACTTGAAAAATGGATTCAGCGATAGCAATTTTGGTAAATGTTTTGTGCCTATTTTGTTAAAAAGAACATCAAAATGGATGCTGAATTGACAGTTCCGAGGAAGAACGTTGGTTCTGATTGCGGTGATACATCCACTTGACTTATTGGGCAGTTTGAGTCCAACTGAGTTTAGTTACCCATCATTAACATGAGTGCTAATATAGTACACTACATAGTACAGCCAAACTCTGCACTACGTGGTAGCTGGATCGATGTATTTGGAATTCGAACATTGGGTTCACAGTATACATTGTTGACTCCACCGGTTATTTTCGTTCCGTTTTATTGTACGTCTATGTCGATTGTAATTAAACAGTTAAGAATTTTAGTGCGTCCAATGAAGTGGAGAAATAACCGTGACGATAAAGCTGGGTAGATTTTTCGTTATTCCTATCTTTCTATACTGTAAAAATGCAGTTAAATATTATCAGTATCTGAAAGCAGTTGTGGGCAAAGAAACATAAAACCTTGCAGTAAATAGAAAGCGCCGAGTCCAGTTACNGCCACACGTGAAGATATCTCAATATTGAGGGTAATCGATAAACGGTGACTTTTAAAATATACTAATCGAAACCGCATTCGTTTTCTTCATGCAAATTCAATTTTACTACTTTAAGAATACGTATTTGAGCAAGTTAAATCATGAACTCCTTATCAACTCGGATGGCAAAATTTAGAAACCTTTCTGTGCAATAATTCTGAACCTAAAAATATGAATGCAAATTGAAAACATTATCCTAAGAGACGTCTAAAAATGCAATCTTCCTCTAAACTGTTCGCCATGTAAACGCTTTGGTTAAAAACTGATTCAGCAAGCGCGAGCATTTGACAGGTCTGGTATCACCTATGTTTGTCGGTTAGAATTTGAGGGAATATTTGTCACACATTTGTCCACAAGATGATAAAAGGCAGTCAAGCGTTAAACGTATGTAACATTTCAGATGTTAAAGCCATCTCCTATCTCGTTTCGTATGACTTCGCCATTGCAAAGAACAATCTTCAGCGATGAATTCGATTCAGATTTGCATCAAGGCATTAACACTTTGGATCCACAACCTTGTTGCATTCAGTCGTAAGAAATAACTATTGTTCACTACTTGTTTGAGACTATTTTATTTTTCTTTAAACCCTGCGAACGCACGATCTTTAGATAATCGATTTTGAAACATCACACACGAGCATAATGTATAAGAGCGAATTGGATGCCACATCGCACGGATCATACGGTAATTGCTGTCCAACTAACATCACTATGGGAGCGAAAGATTGAATGCCCTCAGCAGACTGTCAATAATAGGGTAACGTAAGTGACACGTTTTACAGTGCTCTATCTACCATGTGACACTTTCAGGTAAACAAGCACGCCTGATTATGTTTCATTCAAACGGAATAATTTTATTGAAATTTATATACGCATCAGGCTGTGTTGCACGGACGAAGTAATTTAACTAAGTTCGACATATGATGAAACCAACGTTCTTCCTCGGAACTGTCAATTCAGCATCCATTTTGATGTTCTTTTTAACAAAATAGGCACAAAACATTTACCAAAATTGCTATCGCTGAATCCATTTTTCAAGTAAATGCAAATGGGATTCGTACCTGTTCACAATTCTAATTCTACTAATCTTTCACGTGGAACAGTATTCGGTTAACTTATCAACTCAGATATATCTGAGGAAAGGAATGTGACGAAACAGTGAAGATTTTCCTAGTCATTCTTTTGAACACTATTTTTAAAACCATTCAAAAGGCTTCAGAAACCTGTCACACGTCTGCGTCTCGCAAAGTTAATCCTCAGTCCCTCAAGGTTCATTTTAGCTGTTGTAAAAATTATCATCATCATTTTATATGCATTCAACACAATGCGATTCACTTTGCGGATGAATTGAGGCTGTTGTTCTTGTTTCAAGAGGTAGCTGATTGGACAAAAAAGGATGCCAAACCACCAAAGGCAAGTTACTACTTCGTCCACATGCTTAGAGTAAGCTGCGATGTATATGAGTCAGGCTGACGTCGACTTTATTATGGTGCATTCCTACGAGACTCACAATGAGCATCACGCCGGTTGCTCGAGAGACGTCAAAGAAATTGGTTAACCATTTTTCACACGCTTCGAAGTTCAGTGGTCTTCCACAATATTCATTTATTTGAAAAACATAAAACTGTACAACAATCATCACATAAGATTTTGTTTGAGCATAAAACGTGTTGGCATGGCGTTCAGTAAGGAAAACGTCTTCGACACGGACTATACTTCGAGACTAATCAGTTCAAATACTATGGAATTTGATTACACAATGCAACGAAATCCGTTGAACTATTCTATTATCCTTCATCCAACAATAATATAAACTGTGTATTCGGTTATCATCGTGGTGATGTATAATGTTTAACCAGAAACCTTCTTTGGTGATTCCGTTACTGAAAATCGGACCGAAGGTTGCAGCGTGAGATGATAACAACACCCATTTACCTCACTGTTACTCGTGACTAATGAAATGGGATAGTTCATATTGATTTGATCTAACCATCCTTCAGAATTTACTTTTTAGCAAGTCAATCCGAACCTGCATTAAAGATCTGCTTTCGTGGGAGGTGGTCGATTGGAGGTAAAGTGTGAAAGATTGTTGGTGCAACATATGAATGATGATTGATTCGAGTTGACAAAATATTGAATATTGGTTCGCGTAGCTCGGGTAAACTTAATTCCATTTCGCCTGTTCTCCGAGCCCCGTAGTTTGTTTGCAATTATTTCATCACCAATCGAGATGACATTATCAGTGCCAGTCAAGTACTGATGATATCACCTCGGCTGGTGATGAAACGTTTGCAAACAAACTATTTAGCTCGGCGAACTGGCGAAATCGAGTTAATTCGAGTAGTAAATTTGCTGTATTCCATTTCTTGGAAAGACTGCAGATTGTATGGTCATTGTTTACTGTGTATACAAATGCCGATATCGGCAATCAATCAGTATGTGAATGAGACTGCATACAAAATCAACCTCAGCGACCCGTTCGTTGTTTAACTCGGGAAATTGAAATGCATTGTAGAATTGTGATAAATGTTCCATCCGGTTTAATGAATTCTATCATTTTCTAGGGCATAAGAATCGCTCTATCTAGGTTTTGACTTACTATTTTGTTTTAGGTATACCTTTGAGGCGATTCTCCAACACACCACTTGTAAATCCGATCAGGCATAGGCCTTAATTCCCTACATTGCTTCGTTTGATAGTAGAATCAACCCCGTCGTCAGGCCAAAGGAAGTTGGCTTTGGTTTCGGACCGAGGTCTCCTAGTTTGTTAGCATAGTTCGGTTTTCAATTTTTACGTTCTAAATCGCCTGCACGCTTCTCGTTTCCCTGTAGCTCACCGGACAGTAATCGTTACGGAGGCTTCGTTCTACCAATCATCATTTTGTTCTAAGCATAACCATCAATTAAAGTCAGCAATCCATGAAAATGATGCTCTTCATTTTTTGTATTTTATACCCCAACAATCCCAGTTTGATTGTTGTTTTTTATTTTTTATTTCCTATTTATATTAACTCATTATCTGATTTCTTTTGGGACGTCATGAACGTAGGATGAACGCAGTCTTCTTTATCAAAATGCATTTTGTGGGGTTTCGAGGTTTTTTGTCCTCGAAGATTTATTGGTTTCAGACACATTACCGTTCGTCGAGATATCTAAATAATAATCAGAAGTGAAAATTCATGTCCTCACATCCAGTTCAGGTTTGTTTTGTTCTCAGGTTATGGGCAACACACGATTAAAGCTGACAGATCACTTCAAGGTGAACGAAAATGGTTGACGAAAACTGAAACTCATGAATAATTAAAAAAAACCCGGTTTTGAATTAGGGAAGTTGTTACTGGTGGGAGTTTGGCATCTGGAGACGAAAGTAAAACGTATATGAGATATTATTGAATGCTTTTGTTTATGAAGTAATACTGAAAATGTTTTAATAGGTACATATTGTCAAAAAAAATCGAAACTGTATTTTGAACTGTATTTGGTCTGTGGATTACTGCATGATGAAACATCAGGTGCATTTGTATAACCGTGCCACTCGTCTTTAATGCCACTTTTTTCTTTTCTAAATGGATCTCTTATATATTATAACATGTTTATATAAAATATGTCATTCATACACACTAATATAATATCATATAAGATATTATCTAATATATCTTGCATATATTTTCCACAGCCCATCATGTAAACGCTCAAAATAACATTCTTAGAAGAAGATAACAGACCAAAAAGCAATTACTAAGAAGTTCAGTGGATTAAGCTACATTGTGACACTGGGGTTGTGAGTTCGAATACTGAAATCTACTGTTTCTTTTTAGAGCACCTTTTGCTCCATAACAATTTATATACTAGTTATCGTGCGTAGAAATTAATCACGAAAGCACTACTCAATAAAAATCACAAAACTGTTTTGTTATTTCCATAATACTTATTGGAATAATAATGTAGCCGTCTGTTTCACCGTGGTACATGCGGAGTTCCTTCCTCAGTGTTTCATATAGCAGATAACTGAATTGCAGCGATTGGAGGCTTGAATTATTCATCCTTAAGATTTACTGTTTTATTGCCTAGCCGCAATAAATGCTGAAACGGGAGGACGTTTTATGAGCTTTTCTGCATTCAAAAATCAATCTCAACTGGATTAGAGCAAATGTATGCTTGAGAAACAGATTAAATGTACCGGGTACGCTTTTGGAGTGGCATCTCTCATTGCGTGACACTCATGGTTTATTTTATCTCTTTGTTTCCATCATTTACTCTGCTATCCACTATCCGCTGATGTAAACATCAGCGGTCACAATCTCAAAAGCCGCTTGACAGACGTGTGAAATAATTTTAAACGCAGCTGAGGCATACAGATTTTAACGAGACGATGTACAGTTTGTGGATAAAACCGTCCGTCTAATCCAAAGACTAAATCTTCCATATTGACCGAGATGCCTGAATCCACACATGTAGAGAAGGTGTTTGAAGCCCCCGATGGATTCCATCCGTCACCGGACTGCTACATTGCGACGACTATAGAAGAACCGGTTAATGCTGGGGTTAATTCCTTTAACAAATCCCATCAAAATCTAAGGCTTTGTGTGGTCGGTTTATCACGTCTTAGTGGTCAACCGAGGTGAAGCGAATGTAAACACAATGTGCAGGCTTCGATGATTCCACGATCACTTTGACCTTTTCGTAAAATCGTTTATTCAGTTCAGTTTTACAAAATTGACCTTATGTTCAGACAAAGCCTCTTCAAACAAACTTTTCTTTGAGGCTTTATTCGAGAAAGCAGACAATACTCTTTGCAAGAAAGGATAGAAAACCAAACAAATGGCGGAAACTGAATATACAGAAATTAAAGGACTGAACCACTGTGACAGAAATCATATTTATCGTGACTGGGGCGATTGTTTTCTACACAGCTAATTCACTGTTTGCAGACATATGCATTTAACCTTGGTCTTTTATTTGAGCAATGGGATATGCTGTATTCTTCACAGAAATTTAATCAAATCCTTCATTACTCTCATGCTTCGTTTTTTGATAAAGTAAATGAATAAAATACACTAAGTGAAACTGATCACAACATCGTACCAAAAGTTAAGAATGCGTCCGTTTATACCCAAATTAGGTTAGTAACGGATTTCAATATTTTCAATGGTATTATTATTCACAAGTCCGTTAATCAAATACACATAAGAGTTCAATTATCATTTTGGAATTGCATGACAATAGTGTATTTGAAATAACGAATTGGTGAAAACAGAACAAGTGTAACGGAGTTTCAAGAGATGATATACGTGTTAATGTTGACCGGTTACAACTTACCTGCCTGACCTTTAGACAAATTGTCACATGAACCAGAACTAGCTTTGTTGACTAGATCAACGGCATCCGAAAACCATTTATATCGAACGACGAACGAACGGACGAATTAAAAGAGGGTGATTGATAGCACCAAGCCTCAACGACGGTTGCATTGAGGTAATATTTAGAACGAAAAGAGAGAAGTGTGCAGGTGATTTAGAACAGGCTAACCAACTAGGAGACCTCGGTCCGAAACCAACACCAACTTGCTTTGGCCTGAAGACTGGTTTGATTCTACTATCAAACGAACCAATGTAGGAAATTAAGGCCTATGCCTGATCGGATTTACCAGTGGTTTGTTGAAGAATCGCCCTAAAGGTATACCTAAAACAAAAATAGTAAGTCAAAACCTAGATAGAGTGATTCTTACTGCCTAGTAAATGATAGAATTCATTAAAACGGGTGGAAAATTCATTACAAGTATTCAGTATATCTTGACTTGTCGTTTTAGATGAGTTTAGCAATGAATAGAAGATGGGTACATGATTTGCAAACGTAATCATAGAAAATCAATGCAAATGGACAAAGTAACCGAAATGTATGTGCTCTTTGACCCAGACATAGTCAAGAACATTCAGTCCAGTGAAACAACGTCGGACGAACAAGTAACTCATTTACACTAGTCGTGCAGTGAAA
This sequence comes from Echinostoma caproni, assembly GCA_900618425.1. Taxonomy (NCBI): domain Eukaryota; kingdom Metazoa; phylum Platyhelminthes; class Trematoda; order Plagiorchiida; family Echinostomatidae; genus Echinostoma; species Echinostoma caproni. The sequence continues at coordinate 10,965 of UZAN01039760.1, read as the reverse complement.
AGGCATTAAAACTTAGGCAACTTTTAACTGAACCTCTGAACGCAGTTTATTTTGTTCCATCTGTCAAAGATAGAAGACGATAAACCGCGTGTGATCAGATATATCAGACGATAGATGAAAACCACATTTTCATGAATGATCTCATGCTTGATGACATCTGAATCAGCTGACTGGCCTTACAAGCCATTGACTCACGGATGATCAGCTAGAGAACAAAGATAATGCCAATTATTTAGCAACACAAATCGGGATCAGGTTAACATAAATACAACCAGATAAAATAACGAAGTCGGATGCTTCGACGATATACAGTTCTATGCAACAATCATTCATTTTATGTGGGACAGGTTATCTCGCATTGCGACGTTTAGTACCACTACATCACTGTTTTTTGTGAAATTTCTTTTCTATAGACACTCAGTCGGACAATAAACGGACAACACATGAAACTTGTGTGAGCTACACATTTAGGAGCCTAAGAACAAATTAAAGTTTTCTCTTTGTATCACAATTTCGGAATTTGCTCGATAGGTTTGATGTAGACCGATGCAGTTCCAACCTGGCTTTGTATCCAAAATAACTGCAATTTTTTCTTGGTATTAAATATCCATACTCTGCTTCGGTTTTCCCCTTGATTACCTATTTTTTGAGATTACTAGACAAAATGCAACTAGTAAGGAGTCCACGTGGGAAGTAAACAAATTGGTGATGGAATCCACAGATTTCCCAATAATCCTTGTCTGATTACAGTCATTTTTATTATTAGTTAAAGATTATTATTCCCGGTGTTTTATCAAAATTAATCAATGGTCATCTCATTCTGATAGGACATTCTGCGCTTGATGGCCGTCCGATAGCACTTAGTGGTTGATTTGGCCTTTCTAGAACTTTGTATCATTTCGTACAGTCCATATTCCGGGTCAAACTACAATCCTTCTCCCATATGACAGGAATACTTGAGCCGATCCATCTGGTCGATGTTCCTGATAGTTCTTTTCCAGTTTGGAGTTAACTGAACTGCTTACGAGGTTTTTCTTGGCTTAAAGAGCATCGGACAGCTATGTTGATTGTTGGCCATCACACAGTCAACTTGCATTATAAAAAAACTGAAGTTAACTCAATGATGAGTAACTGGATTCCGAGGGAGTAAACAAACACCCGGAACACAATTAGATGTCTGCAGTGCATGATATCGAACAGACTGTACCGCGTATAGCTTTTAAACAGCCATTGGGCTTAGTTTTAAATGTTTTACATAAGGTTAGCAATGGTTTATATATAATATTAAACCGGTAAGCTAAAAAGGTGCAGGGTGACTGATAAGCTACAAGCAAGTAAACACAAATTTGAACCACAAACAAAATCATCATTTATTTACAAAACCACCTCTTTCTGTTTGCGGAAGAATGCATAAGTAATCTTCAGTCTTAAAAATTTTATCTAATTATTCGTCTAGATCAAAAATTAATATCCTTAAATCTTGTGGAAATTTAATTGAACTACACTTCTAGAAGTGAAAATTCCAGAAAAAATCTTTTCAATGATATTGGACCTGGTTGTAAATTTCAATTATTGCTCGACACTGTCCTCGATATGTTGCATCCTCTTCTTTCAAATAAGCTTCGTAATACATATGACCATAATGAAAGCGTACTGTAAAACAGCGTCGAAGAATATACCGACATTTTGAAAGCTATCTCTCAGCCCAGTTAGGGGAATAATGGGGTTTAGACTAAGACGAAAAGTGCACAAGCGGTAGCTCAGCAGATGGCTATTGAGTCACACCCAGAAAACATTTGATGCAACTTCATTTAATGCAGAATCTTCATTATTTCTGAAGAAGCATTTTATTGCTCACATAGTTGTGGCTTTTTCCCATTCTATCTAATTCACCATCTCATTCAATTCTACATATCTACCGCATCAATTTCCATAGCTCTTCATAGCACAGAGTAAACCTAATAAAGCAAAAATTAAGGTATATGTGGAGCAGAAAAACATGACTTATTGGTCGTTGGTCCTTTGCAACATTTAATCAGAAAAACACTTATTCTACCACATTTGTGCGGTAAACGCGTGTTCGAAAGAATAAGCCCGCGGATTCCCCAAAGTCACCTTTTCAAGCGAATGTCCTTCAAATCAGAAGTCAAATTCGTTATTGTTACCGTAGTTCGATAGAATTGGAACACCGAATTGATTTTCGTTAAGGATTTTGTGAAGTCCAAACAAATTTGAATACTCGCGAGTAGACCAGGACTCGTGGACATGGACTTACGCTGTTGAAGCTTTCGTCCGTAGGATTACCTCTTCGGTTCCGGCTATCGCGAAGGGTAACCAACCTTTGGAACTCCCTTCCAGCTGACGTGGTGGACGAGGTCAATGATAAGATGTTCAAAAGGAAGCTCGACAGCGTCCTGCGAACAATGTGGTATGCAGATCTATCATGAATGAGATCTTCGAGTCTGTGGTGATGAGGCTCATACGGGAAATTACCCTCTGCCTCTAATTGAAGAACATTGAACATTGAACATTGACTCCAGCAAACAGCTACGTATGATCATCCGTCAGCTAAACTAAGCGGTACATAAGCAAGACCTGATGAACACTTGAAACAGCTGAAGAGCTTTCGGTCTAAAACGTTAATCAAGCTGGATCTCAGCATGCATATCATATATATGAGATGCATACTGAGGTGATATTTATATAGTTCACACGCGTTTGAGGCCAGACTGCGGCAAACAAATCGTAGTACAATAATCTTTATAAAAAAGACGAACGTTCCACGGTTTGCATGAGGGCCGAATACTGACAAGTTGCCCAGGCCAAGGCAGATAAATTTCCTTGAGTAGTCCACAAGCGGAGCCTTCGGTTGGCCAAAACCCAACCCGTAAAGCAGCGGGGCGATGTGTGAAAGCTACAATCCATTGGGAGCCAGTGCCCAGTTCATCGGATCATACGCCCTTTGGACGGGGTAAAATCGTCCAAGGTGCCCAATACACCTCGATGTCCGACCGAGCCGGTGACCACTGCCACAACCGGAAAGGCGTGGGTGTGATTCGTACGCCTCCTCTCGGTTGGTTTGGAATCAGGGTTATTGGCGAACTCCCCTTGGTGAACTACCCATGGTCTACTACCGCGTTTATAGCCCCGGATGTCGGCTTTTCGTTCTCTCACTTTGGTGGGAAAAGACCGCTGCCACGAGAAGCAGTGAGTAGGGCTTCCTCAGCAGAGGCTAGTCGGACGCTTGGTTGTATGGTATCAGTTCACGAGGTGCAACGGGAGGGTGACCAGCAGCAACCTTAGACACCCACCCCCGACCATACCGAGGCTTTTGAGAACATCAGGCGAATCTTGGTTTGAACTCAAAGTTTAAAATTTGTTTTCCGAAACTGTTCAATTGTGCAAGTCTCGAACCAGAATCGGCATAAATGGACAACCTGGAAATAGATACCTAACAGACGATAACTGGTTATTCAACCCAGCCCAAATCGTTGAACACTGGATCCGAAAAAAGCATAAAGATGTCTTTTACACCACAAAATATGAGTAACATTTTGTGGGACAACAATCTTAAAGGCTGAGTATATGTCAATCAAGGTGATTCCAAGCCAATATCAAGGACATTTTCGGAAGTGACGGTTAACGCACATCGTTGAATTTCAACAGTTACCTTCAGTCGCGGAAACGAGTCCGTAGGCGTATATCAAAGGAAGCTGAGAGTTAATTAAAATGCAACTGGGTAAAACGTGTACTGTGAAGGTCGTAGTGCAATAGCAGCACAATTAACGGAACGCAAACCAAGGCAGCTGAAGCCCCTGAGATGTTTTGCAGCCCATGTTCTTCCTGATGAGCTACAAGGTCGCGCAAACCGAACTGATCATTTCACCCAAGGATCAACTCTCTTTTGGCATTTGGAACTATTGGCAAAGGAGCGTTTTCTAAGTGCTGTTCACCAGAAGACGATTTTCTTGTGTTTTGATTCTGAAACAACGTGAGACTATTGCTTTTTGTTTTCTACTCAACAACCTAAGTTGATTAGATAAATATATATTAGAACTTAGCACGTGATCATGTGAAACTGATGAGTTTGATGATTGCATGTTTGCCGTGCACAGACTAATGGTTATTGTCGTTGTCAAATTTCACTGATCGGCGTCACAGAGGAGCTAATCAGAAGATGTTAGATAGTCCTTCGATCAAAAAGAAATGCGACTCAGCGTTTCCCACTACTCACCTGCTAAATGTAAATAAAATTTTCTAGCTGGTTTACATGATTATATTTACCCACATCTCTCCACAAGACCTGATTCCGCGGTAGTGCCTCCACAGGAATCGGCAGAAAATCAACAATTCAACTAAACCGAACTGAATAATTATTATCGACTAGGTTTAAATTCTCGACGGACCGTTTCTGTGGATTGTGCGTGGACATCAATGAGGAAGATTTCATGATCAAATAAATATCTCACACCACCGCCGACAAACATCTATCATACAAATGTAAACTATTTCTTAAAATTTATGATGGGATCATTGTAATCATCATTGCAATGTATTTATTCGTAATATTTCAATTCATTTTTTCGATTTTCAATAATCGCAGTCCTTTTGTTGTCATTCCGAGCTACAAGATGGGCGTTTTACACATTCCATTTGGCGTAATTCATCATCATGTTTTGCGTTACCGGTTCTACTGGAAAATGATTACCTAAGCTTACCGGTTACAGTGGCGTCATGAAGGATTATGCGATTTAGTACTTGTGCGGCATTTCACAGAAAAACGCATAAGATTATCAAGCTGCCGGGTCTTTCAGTAGCTGTTCACATTGTCACATTGTTGCATGGTACCTCAGGCTGTTTTGAGCGGCATCTATGCCATATCATTATCACTATTATCGATATTATTGTTTTGTCAGATGAATACAAAATCAGCAGTCCTATTCTATTGGGACTTTCTGGCCTAAATACGTAACTCTAAACGTATCATTAGCTTTTATTGAACTATGGCTTGTTTTTTCTTCCTTTTTTATTTATTAACTATACAAATGTTCAGTCAAAATTCAGGAAGAGGGCCGCGGCCATACAAAGACTGCCTGAGAAAAAAGAGAAATAAGAAAGACGGGCGCTAGTGGAGCGGTTTGAGCCCGGGACACCCAGGTCACAAGTTGGTGACCTAACCAATTGGCCACCACCGCGTTTATTTGGTAATTTAGCGATAAGTTTTGTACTTAGTTAGTTTGGATTTGATAACGAAAAGCATAAATACAGAAATCCATTCAAAATGTTTTCCATAGATTTTTATTGACCTCAGTCTATTTGCCACTATGGTTGGTGATATGTTTTCGACACCTTTTTGAACAATGACTTTCTGATTATCCTTTATTTGCTGTGTCTTATTATTCAGCTGTATGGTGCTCATCTTTTTCATACTCGCCTAAATTTCAATGAGTGAATCTTCGCTACCCAACTCGTCTTCTATAGATAATGGGCCATTTCATGCTTCAAACAGTTTTCACGAACTCTTCCTGCTTGCATATGAACTCCGGAATTGTGCAGCACCAAATCAGATGGACAATTCATTGAGTAGGGAAATATAACGGAGTGTGTTGGCCTGGTATGACGTTTCAACTCAAGCGTACTTGGGAACAAATCACACTTCACGACCGAAAGCAGTAGCGGTCAGCACCAGAACATTGATCTCACATGACATTGTAAATTTGTTCGTAAAAGACCTATGGTCGCAACACGCACTGTGTCGTTTAGATGCACGATACTTTTATTATAACCAGAATAAGCGATAAGGTAACCGAACAGCAAAGCAACTTTCCTGATTTGGTGTTTTAGATGGATATTTGGTAACAAAGCATGTTAATAACAGCATGGCGTTTAGCCAATCCTTTTGAAAGTTATGCTAAAATAAACCTATCGCGAAAGCGAATCAGACAGTCAACCTCGTGACTTCAAACACAATAAGATGATTAAATTAGTCACTTTTAATACAGAAAACAGAAAGTATTTCTGTTTCACCTGGCAGGAACTCTAGGGTGGGGATAGAGTAGTTAACCACAGTTGTCGTTCCACAAAGCTGATTATAATACTTTACCGCGACAGTTGGAAGTGATTTATTCAACATCTACTCTGTGATCGACAACTGACTTCGTTTATGAAGAAGTATGCCACACCAAAACTATTCACTGATTGACAGACAGTAATGACGTAGATCTTTGCTGTAGAATGCTCACGGATGATAGTGAGCACAACATTAGCTGTGTATAAGGCACCACTGAAAAGCAAAAATAAGATTCACTGAAGAAGCCATAAATGTTTTCGGAACTGTCAAATTTCCCGTAATTATCCCGAATTTTCTTTTCAATTGTGCATTTATCCACTGAAGAAACTAAAGGTAGTCTCAGTTATCATTGCTGTCCGCTTTTACTCAGCACTGTATAAAATGTAGTTTTGATTATCGCCCCATTTGGTTCGAAATTACACAATTAACCCTCCATCCTTCACCAAATCTTCTCCAATTTGACCACTTAAAACATTCCCATCTCTTGTTTGTCCCTTATTTTGACCGCTTCCGAGCCCGAATTCGAATGGAACTCCATTTCTTCATCCACCTACACACCAGTGAATGGGGTTTGGTGTTGCGTATGTCGAAGAAGCAAAGTAATGGATCAGTTCGTTACAGAACGGGGCAATCGATCATGGAGTGCATGAGGCAGTGTGAGCCCTGATTAAATGCGTACGCAAAATGGGTGAAAGGAAAGGTAATGAACGTTGCTGAAATAGAAAAACCGATGAGTTTTCTGGTTTCTGAAAGTAAGTCTTTTATTCGAAAAGTTTATTGAGACAGACAGACAGACAGACAGACAGACAGACAGACAGACAGACAGACAGAAAAACAGACCGTGCGCTTTTACAAAATCGTTGTTGATGTATCCAATAGGTGCCTTCATTGCATCTAGTACACTGTTAACTTTTGGCCTCATGGCAAAATGTTCCTCGTCCTTTAGAATTGATGCATTTGTACCACAGAATGTAACAACGAATACATAATTGAAGCGTTTATTGGAATTGAGAATTTTTGCATTCAATTGTTTGAAACCAATTGTCTATAATGAACATTTTATTGAAGTACTATATCGATTCTCATATTTCTTCCTTCACTTGAAAATTCAGATGCCATTTATCAGCGATTTATAATTTTTTGTTACTGACGTTTCGTTTTATTTCTTCGTTTATGTAAGCCATCAAATCAAGTGAAATTAGTAACACTCCTTGGTTTAACCCCGCGAAAAATATGATGTGCATCTTTCTTTAAACATGGGTGATGTCATGATGGATGGATGGATGGATGGATGAAATGTGTGCAGCTGGACCATTCAAACGAAGTCTTATTTAGTAGGTTTGTCTGCTAAATTCCCAGTGTGCCCACTGAAAAATGAAGACACTGTCAGGAATGTTCATATCGTTATACACGAGACGATGAGATACCGTAAATGTCCAGCAGGACATCGTGATTTTGTCTTTGCATATCATTTACATTGCATTGACCTGAACGGTGACTTGAATTACAAGCACATATCAGACGGTATTTTTATCTACTTTGTATTGAAATGTCAAACTGTCTCTGAAAAATAACGCTGTAAACTTGTACATGGTTTATTCAGTAAAGTGGTTGTATTGCATGAACAGGGATAGAGTTCCTGTTTGTTTTGCTTATATGAGGTCACCCACATCTGATTGTTTGGCTAGATGTCTTCATGTTCAGTATAATGTTCCGCACTTAGTGGTTAAAGTACAAAATTAAAAAGATATATTTCCGTCTGACCTTCAGCTACTGCCTTGGAAGTGCTAGAAACTTAACTACAGTCAATCTCCTGCTATGTCGCACCCCTGAGAAGTCGCATTTTCCAATATCCTCCCACTTTTTCGAAAACCCAAACCAACCGTATGCTTAATAGCGTAGTTTCTGACTATGCTATGTTGCACCCCTCAATATGTCGCGGTTCCTGATACGTACTCACTTGGTCGTTAACCCTTTTTGGGGACTACCAATGACAAACCACCCTCAACCACTCAACCAATGGCGTTGCACCTAGTGTGACGCGTTCGTGGCACTGTTCACTGATTGGATAATCCTTGCGAGGAAATCACACCAATGTAAGGGATCGGAGACTGTCATTTGACGTCAAAATGTGGAAGAGCCTATCGATCAGGGAGAAGTAGAATGTGGTGGAAATGCTACAACTCAGAGCTCCGTAGCCAAATCACTTGGAAATCCACGAAAAAGTGTCTACAATGTTGTATTCTATCGAACGCTTGAACGCTTGGGCATCTGAGGGAAGATGCCACCTGAAAATCAATAAAAAGTTCAAGGCAGTGAATGATTCAACTTTGGCTTGGTTTGCTACTATGGGGGCAAAGCAAGGAGAGTTTCCAATGGGGGAGAGCATCGTACACAAGAAGGCAATCCAGCGAGCCTAAACATTGCGTCATAATGACTTCAAGGCTTCCAAAGGTTGATTTCGCTCTTGGTCAGACAGATATGGTATTCAATCGCACAAAGAAACAAGTAACTCATATGTTTTAATTTATAGGTTTGTGGGGAAAGTTTAGCGCCACCACGTGATGCAGTGGACGAGTTTCCATTGAGGTTACCGCAGTTGATACATGGATATGATGACTGTGATATTTTCAGTGTAGATGAGACAGCTTTGTATTACAGACAGTTCTCAGAAAAAACTTTAATTCTGAAAAGAAAGACAGTTTCTGGGTCCAGAAATCCAAAGAGAGGGCCACGTTACTGCTTTGTGGGAGCATGACTGCAGAAAAGTTATCACCGTTGGTGATTGGAAAGTTTCAAACTCCATGATGCCTCCGAGATATAAACAGAAAACGCCTTTCAGGCAGTTATAATTATTCAAAGAACGCATTAATGAATTCTAGGTTATTTCACAGTTGGCTGTCCAATATCAACCGCAAAATGGTTTCGCAAAGGCGCTCTACTTTACTATTTATGGACAACGTCCCTTGCCATAACCAAGCCGTAGTATTCTCCAACGTCAAATTGGTACGGTTGCCTCCGAACTGTTCTTCAATGTTAGCACTATTATATCAGGGCGTGACTTGATCTTTCAAATGTTCGTTTCGAAAACTTTTACTGGAATAAGTGTTGTCTTTGATGGAAGATGAGCAACTTATCATGAAAGCCGAGGTGGACATTCTCATGGCCATGCATCTGATCACGAAAGCTTGGGTGTCTGTGCACCCGCACGTACCGATCAATGCTTTGCTGAAAGCTGGATTCAGATCCACATTGATTCAGCCGGTGATGCGATTTGATCGAGGACTTTATTCATTGTGTCTATTGATGGACGTCTTTTTGAAGAATTCGCCTGTTTGGAATTTGATGATGAGGGGGTGGGTTATTTCAAATTTCTGTATCAAGTCTCTTTTTCAGTCATTAAATGAATTCGTTTCAAATCAAGCTAAGCATCGCAAAGAAGATTAATTTGAAGTGCACCAGAAGTTATCTCAATTAGAGGTGCAGAATTTATTGAATCAAATGAAGCTGTTTGCCTTGGCTAATGCTCGGAGTTCGGGTCGAGTATTTGAGTGTTTAATTGATTTAAACAGCGCGTCTGTTTATTTTCAATGGAGAGCCAGACTTAGACAACGATGATTTATGATTTTGCTAAAAATACATCTTTGTAATCTGCAAAGCATTTCGTTATTCTATGGGGCATTGAACTGAACTGTGGGGCACTCGAATTTCGTCATTTTTGCTACAGTGGTCACCAAAGCCGCGGTCATTCGGTCTACCGATGCGCTCTGTCTCATTAACGTGCAAACAGGTGAACGATGATCGCGATTGACTGGTAAGCCGGTGAGTGGAGTAAATGCCAGATCCGAGCGATCGATAACCACCGTCGCGCGGACGCGCCTGTGTGAATAAATGATCGATGCTCTCACTTGTCGTAGAGCACCGATGAAATTAGACAGGTCACTTGCCAAAGGTCATCGTAACCCGGGTCTAAGGACAGTTTGTGAGTTGCACTTTTAATACATGAATCGCTAATTGATTGAGAGTAACCGTACTTCTTGTAGGCTGGCGTCTATGGCCTTCGGTTGGCTGAACAGGAGTGAAATTCTTCCAAGTAAACTCCCGCCTGCCGGAAAATTTGCGCGAGAACCCGTTTAAAATATAGGGCGTGTCTTTGACCAGTCAAACGTTGGCTTGAACTATCTCATTTCGAATCTCCCGCATGGCGTATCGTTCCAAAACTGATTCTCCTGTGGTGATTCTCTACCAATACTTAAGCAGCATCTGATTCAGAACTTATCAGCGTCCTATGTCAGCCCGAAAGTCACACGACTGATCGAGTTCATTTATCGATCGGTCGGATAGGTCACCGCAGCAACTGTCCTGGCGCTTGTCCAGCTAACCCGAGCGAGAAACCACAACTTGTCTACAACCGCGAGTCTTTAGCAGACCCAGTTAACTTCGGCTGTACAGTAGGCATGCCTTCACCACACGAATGGACCGCATATGACAGCCCGATCATCACAAAAAGTACAAGAAAATGTGAAACGATGGCGTAATCGGACTACCGACTACCCATATAACAACATGACATCTTAAATTGATACTCGCACATCTGAAACTGGTTGATGAATCACTTAATGGCATCGCGTGTTGAACTTAGTTCGACTAACAACGGTCATGATGAATGCATCAATCGGTTCGAACATACACTGGTAACAACAGAAGCGAACGAAAGAATAGACCTCCACAGACGCTAATGGTACACATTTTTCACCATACATTTTTCATGTCAAATTGTCCCAATATCATATCATGCTGTCCGGGAATCATTTCAAACTGTCCCCGAATTATTTCAAGCTGTCTCTGGATTATTTCAAGCTGTCCTGCGATTATTTCAAGCTGTCCCCGGATTA
>UZAN01039759.1:98115-114127 GCA_900618425.1 Echinostoma caproni | reverse complement strand
CTGGTATAGGGTCAATTATTTGCCAAAACTGTCCACCTTCATTGGTGTACGGCTTATTCACTTCTTGTGGACTGTCCGTGCGAGGTTGCGTGAGACATGCCCGAGGGAGCACATCTTATGTCGACCATAGGCACAGTAGTACACAGAGCAGCGCGAACGACCGATTCGACGCACAAACACCCTCATACATATCCTTCGCTCTCGCTCTCTCTCTCTCTTTCTCTCCACCCAGTACAACAACTCACGCTAGGGAATCATAAGTCAAATCTAAAAACTTGGTTCTACACGAAAACACTGAATGAAACACAACCAGAGTAAACACACACATCGACCAAGATGGAAAGATTTGGTAAAAGGGCACGAGGGTCCAGTTGTTTTCCGAATCTCCAACTTGTTTGTGCTTACAGAAAAACGTACTCACCCATACACACACACATTCAATTTCCCCGCGCTCTCCACGCGTAGCCCCGCCCCAAATAATCCAGGCAGCTGTTCTGACGCTCCCTTTCTCAAGGAGATTGAAAATATATAAACGAACTCTTTTTTTCCATTTTCTCCGCAAAAACGTCTTTCTTCCACAAAGTGAAACTGAAAAGAAATTATCTCTAAATATTTCGAGAGACATAAGATTTCCCATACTCATCATATATGTGGTTTTGGAATGATAATTCGCAGTACTCCATCCACCGGGTCTTATGAGCACAGATTCAATTCTTTTGGAGCAGTAAGACTGCGAAACTCGATATTGGCAAGTGGTTTTTCTTAGAAAAAACTTCGGAGTAAGTTTGCATCTTGCTGGCCAACGTGAACTAAGTATCTTTTTAGAGATTCAGTGTACAGATCTCCCGTGTTGGAGAGATTCACTGCACCGACTTATTCGCCGTCTCTCTGCCTTTGACTCCAGTGCTGAATAGTCTTAAATGTTTAGACCACGTCCGGATCATTGTTTCTGAAACATGGTACTACGTTCGCCGTAAGCAAACCACTTGACCTAGATACATTTGACACATCATAACTGATGCTACTCATGTCTTTATTCCTAACCTTCATCTGACACTGTGTTTATGAGCATCGACAACGTGATATATATATATATATCAGTTGATATAATATTACCTAAGCCTCCAAAAGTGTCAGCACCCGCAACATTACTTCGGTTACTGCATTAATCGTGGTAAATGTTGGTGATATGCCGGTACCTGGAAATTTTTATCGTGTTTACACTCGTGACCTTTCCTTTTCCAGTGTCATCGATCAGTAATGACTCCACGTCAGTCTTTAGGCCAAATTGTTTGTAGCACTCTCCCTCTACCCCTCCCTGGAATTCTCCTTTGAGCAATTTCGATTGGCTCTGTTACGCACTGTGTATTTTGTGTCCAAGTATGAGGCATTGCTACGTGCAATACCGACAAATAACCTTGCATCTGGACTGACCGACTGACTGTGATTGATCAGTTGACCACTTCAAATGTGCAACTCCCTTTGGTCTGACGGTGCCTTGCGAGTAGCGGTTCGGAATGAAATCCAGCAACATTATGAACTGTATTACAGTGGATTATTGAACCTGCATTCCATTTCCCTGGAAGTGGGTTTCCCGTATTGTGTGTCACTTCTAACAACAAATATCAATCCAGTGCATTACTCAAGTTATATAGTTTATCTAAACTTACAAACAATATACCCGAAATCCCGAACACTATTATTTCATGAGTTCTTATGTTTCACAGTAATCGATCAACTGGCTCTATTTAACGATCGGACAGTTCATTGGATCATATACTGATAGGAAGATCAAGATAAAAACAAACTGTTCAGCCCTGTTTCTACAGTAATCCCTAAACGAACCATCACGGAACAGAGTTAAAAACCTTTGGAAAAAGTGCTTCTTCTTTTCCTTTTATTTACCATAGTCTTAGAGTGAGAACTGGATACATGTATTTATATTTTTCATCTTTTAACTTCGCAGTGCATAACGCTGAAGTGAGAAGTTTTAGCACAAAGTAAGCGGAAAACGCGGGTAGCACAAAAAGGTTTGTTTTTTCCAGAATATCAAAACGTTTTGATAAATTAGATTCATAAACCACTGATTTAAGCTTAAAACACAATAAGGAAAAGTATAAAGCTTTGCTGTCATTTGATAGCTTGCTCTGCACCGAAATCAGGCGTATGTGGGGAATCGAACTCGGACAGGTCTGTGGTTTTTGTAAATGGTTTTGGTAGTTCCCATAGAACTAGATCAGATAATGATCAATAAAAGGACCTGCAGGGCAAACGCAGAATTCTGGTATCAAAATTGGTGAAAGTTTTAAAACGTTTGCAAAATAAGCTTTAGAGAGATAAATCGACGGGAAACCTAATAAGACCCTGTTTGGATTCTTGGTAAATAAAACGTGACCATTTTTATTTGAATCACAGTTATTTTTTTATTACATATTTTTGTGTGATGAACAGCAGACGGGTAAAGTCCTATATTCACGAGGACCTGATGTTCAGTGATGGAAACCGGTAACCTAAGCTTGGGAGCTTGCAGTGGTGAACTACACAAGGCCCCGATGGGTTAGGCGTGGACAACAGCACAGCTGCCTACCACCAAGGTTGAGTGGCAGTGGCGGGTCTCGAACCTCGGACCATAAGGATCCAAAGTACACCTGTGACAGCGACTGAACCACTACGCCACCACTGCCCTATTTGTGTGTGGTGACTGACAATGATTTAGACCAACCGTCGTTGAGACTGCATCTGTGCGCCCAATGATCAGTTCATCCATGCAATTACTCACTCAGTACGTAATAAAATTGAGTTTTGCTCCCCCTAAAGATCTTCTGTACGACATACCTAAATACATTTTTGGGATTAAAAATCCATACGTATCACACGGACGGTATATTTTTTGTACACATTAGGGTTAGATGGAGTTGCCATTGCGAGTCTGCTCAGATATCATCTGCATCCGATAGTCAGTCGATAAAAGTTGAGTTACAGTTGACGATCTGTTACTTTCAATCCAATCAGGATTTCGAAGCAGAATCCAATGAGCCCGTTGAACTAAGTTTCAATTCCCATGTAACTTGTGAGAAATGTTCTGGAACAGGTGGTATTGATTTGCAATGACCATTCTTTAAACGCTATCTTCCGGTGAACAATCAAAAAGCTGTGTAATATATTCCCACCTCGTGCTAAGGTTAATTTTCCCAGTATATAAGGTGTCTATTCATTTTGCACTACTATTCGCACTCAACCCTGGGCTCACTGAAGGAAAGTGTACCAACCAAATCGAAGCTATTTCGGGTCCTTCAAACAGCACTTTAGCGGACATTGTTTACAACAAATCCAAAAATCATGAATGGTAACAATGTGTTCATCTTGCCCAATTTGACCCCATCAGCAAATGTTGGGTCATCATCCCGTTCGCATAAATTCTACAAATGCATTTTTCTATGATCGCCGGTTTTTCATGTTACTTTAAACAATTTTTACCACTAAAGTTAAGTGTATAAATCAATGAATGCCTCCTGATACTGGAGGAGAGACATTTCAGGAGTCGTTGTTTCAAACAGTATTGCCTGGAGGACTCTGGTTCAAACTGTTTTTTTATTACAACTTTGGTGTGATGAACAGCAGATGGGGTAAATCCTGCAGTCACGAGGACCTGCTGTTCATTGTTGGAAACCGGTTATCTAAGTCCCGTGGAATTGGAGTGGTGAACCACATAACGCCCCGATAGGTTAGTTGCGATATTGAACCGGAGGACAGCACAGCTGCCTACCACCAAAGTCAGGTAGGGGTGAGGAGGTTCGAAACTCGGACCATAGGGTCCAAAGCACGCCGGTGACAGCGACTATACCATTGCACCACCACCAAGCTTGAAGATTCTGGTTCGTAGCCAAATTAGATTTTATTTAAAAACCAGTCGTCTAATTATAACGTACAGCTCCTTTTTTTCTAGCTTAAATTTACATTTAAGTGTAAATAAATTACGGAGAATAGACACCGCTACGGTAGGGTTCGAGGTTTGTACAATAGGGGCATCTATCCGCTTGAAGGTCGACTGAAAACGGATGGCCTTGACAAACCGGAGTGATTTTTTGAGGTTGACTGGATCACCTCTTGTGGTCAGTTTTTAACATTATAAGATTATTTGTCAGTGAAAATATATCAAACGATGTCTTCCTATTTCTCATGTTCGTTCATATGAGTAATGTGAAGCATTCAATGACCCGTCAGCACTCTTATTCCTGCCACGTATTTGAATCAAAATATAAAAGTTCTCACTGATTGCTTCCCAAATAGTAAGAAAAACGGATGACATGTACTGTTCGAAAGCGTAATTCAAAATGTGGATGTTACCAGGGCAACACTGTGAATTCGCACAACATACGTAATTTGATAGTTAGCAGCAATCACACCTTGGAATATTGGTAAATGGTTTGGGGTTATAAAGTCCCATAAAATGTGGGAGGACATGAGCATGACAATATGAGTATCTTTTATTCATACACAAACTACGTATTTGGGATCCATTTATTTGCGAAATATTATTAATTAGCTGGATATACATTATTGCCACAATAAACGAATATACTGTACAGATCATTAGTCACTGTATTGATTTTATAACTAGTCATACTTAAAACATTGGTGAAATTCTTTTTTTCTTCAACTTTAGATAAGCATGATCTCGGTAGATTGGGCAATGCTACTTTCAACTGTTTGTGTACTGTGCACTACCATCCGCTCCGAAAGCGCTTATACCAATCTAAATTTCTCAACCGGTACTGCACACATAAAACAGTCCTACTGGTCACTGGCACTAGATCCCGATGGGGAACGATTTAGACAAAGGCTCAGAGCAATGTCACCCGTGCTAGAGCAACCCGATGAGCCGCATCCTTCAACAAAATGGGCCGATCCGCATCCGGACTTGGGCATCCGTGAGTCGGATTGGATCGAAAAACGTCTGACCAAGGAATTATTACGGGACTATGACCGCAGAGCTCGACCGGTGGTTGATCACCTTACACCACTGGTCTGGTTGACTCCGAATTACAGCGTCTATCAGATCACGGTAGAGTTTGGTCTGGAGCTATTACAGATACTGGATTTGGATGAGATGGATCAAGTGCTAACAACCAGTGTTCGATCTCTTTATGTAAGTCAACTAGTACAATATAAACGAATTCGCAAGTTTTTCATGTGCGGTTTAATGATATTTTCTATTAAAGAGTTCTAATCACAATTTGACAGGCCTAAATAGCCCCAATCACTTGGTTCTTCCTAGGAACACCAGTTTGACTTGTTTATCCGCGTTCCTAACTGAAAGTGATTGGAACTTATTCGTTTGTGATTCATTGACTTGTAACAAATGGATTGTACTTGACAACAGTCAACCTCAAACTAACTATGTAAGGTGCATCGTCAGAAGGGATTGGGTTAATATATTTTACTTATCGGTTTCAGAGAGTACTGAGAAGTTAAGATGAGTTGAACTGAAGAGGATTGATTTGACACTGTAGTTAATCAAATGCAAAGATTTTGACGGTCGTGTAATAACTCATATAATTTGAACGCTGATTATTCTTATCTATAAACGAGCGTTGTTATGTCACTGGCTTGTTGCGAGTTCTATGAATCGAGGTTCGATCCCTGCCGCCATTAATGAGGTTTGTTCATGGGCGATTTCACTGCGTTCCCGGCTCAGTACGACGTCTCATTTGGATCGTCAGTCCAAATCTGCGGAGCTTTGGGTTACCGATTAACGTGAATGAAGCAAGAGCCCTCGTGAAGATTTAGTTTCCTGAATCTGTTAATCGTGCCACAAAAATGGGCGCAGTAGAAAATTATTCAGTAGGAAGATACAGTCCCAGTTTAAGCAGGTAGATGAGCACACAATGAATTAAGCTAAACGTTTACTATAAACGGCCAATATGTAGCTGGTTCGTAGACCGGGGACCAAGCAGAAAAGACGACAGGTAGGAACGCAGGCAGGCAGGCCAACACACGCGCAAACGTCACACTGCATCTGAATGCCACCAAGCCGCCACTGAAGCGGTCAGCCAATCGATCGATCAATCTGGCCTCAGGCATGTATGATAAAAGTTTCAGTCAGTTGTAGGTCATAAAAACAGTGAACATATTTTTGAAGACAAAAATGCAAAGTATAAGGAAATATTTACTCACTCAGATTTATACTACTTGATAGGCCCCTCAGTAGATCTATTCGTCCATTTCTTCGTGTAGTTGGTTTGCAAACAATAGAGGGAAATTTCTACATTAACAGTTTCGGATAGTGTTCAGTTAGACAACTATTCCCTTTTCATCCCTCATTCAGAAATGGAAAGACTACAATTTCCTCTGGGATCCAGCGGATTACGATGGTGTTCGTTTTGTTACAATACCCAGTGATTACATTTGGCTTCCGGATATCGCATTGTACAACTAGTGAGTAACAATTTTCTCTTGAATTCGCTATGTTACATTTCATTAACAGACATTCATGAGAAAAATTGTGATGTATCGTCCTTCACACTCGTTTCTTCTTATTTGCACTCAACAAAACTGAATTATACTTCATTTAATTTATTAGACTTACGTCTACTAACCGTTAATTTGCTTCTCCAAGTTGCCTTTCTATACAAAAAACGCTGTACTGAACCATCTGACCGACGGGTGATGCAGATATTTAGAAACGGCAATTTGTTTTTACACTCCGTTTCTAAAGTAAATGTTATGCTGGGATGCCCAGTGTTGAACCTGGTTAATAGTTCCGTTGTATTCGATGTTGCACTGATCACACAATAAATGTCATCCAATTACCGTGTGTATAGTACACCGACTTCGATGGATGACTGTAATTGAGTGTTTTCAAGTTTCGCCATGAATAAATCTGCGAAAAGTGGTCCCAGCGGAGACCCCATGGTCACGCAATCCTTTTGTCGATACATCTCATCGTTAAACTTGAATTGAACATTAGGCGTGCAGAAATAAAGTAGTTGTTTAAGGTCATCCAAAGGAAGGTCGAGCTCTATATTATTTGTTTATACATAACTGCACAGGTATTCAAACGTTCCGTTGATGGGATCATTAATGAACAACGAGCTAACGTCCAGTGAGAGCATTGTTCAATCGACCGTTAGTTTATTTCAAATTTTAAACACTATCGATATTACGATTCATTGAAAACTTTGAGTATTTTGCATTTACGCATTTAACTGTGTCCCCTGGCAAATTTCGAGACTGATCTTGATCTGACGTTTTGTTTGATGTCCGCGAGCAATTGACAACTGATTTCGTGAAAATTGGTGGTCTTTTGAGGGTGTGCATAGGACCATCTAGTCGTCGGGAAGTCAATTCGACTAGACCATTTCCGACCGGCAAATATCAGATTGGTCAGAGTTCGCTCACGAGTTGCTCACAGACTTATTTTGACTGCATTTTTCTTGTCAGATATTACTGAAAATTATTTGGTTTTTGTTTTTAATTTTTACCGTATCATCTGAAATTTTTCTTGCCCTCACGGTTCCCTCAAAAGTTGCAATTCAAGTGCCCGTAGGAACACAAAGTGCGCAATTCAGACCGGTTCCAATGAGCGCAAATTATCCATACTATACGGACCGGAGTATCCAATTTTCTAAAAATCCGGTCGAAATGATTCACAGGAATCCAGGGGTGGGGGGTGGGGTGAAGTTAAAACGAAAACTCGAAAAGGATTAATGACCTACTACCTAGTTACGTGTACAGGATAATCTGAAAGAGTAGTGAAGGCGATGCATGCTGAAAAAATAATACATTAAAAATTTCGTACCGGTAAAAAGTTACTAATTTCAATACCAATTACAATTTATATCTTATCCATGGTGGTTAACAGGGAAGCTCAATGAATGTACACCCATGAACTAGCTGATTGTGTTAGTCTTCAAATAGATGTTTTTCCCGATGGCATAACGCAATGAGTTTCACACAGTTTTCGAAATTTGACTTCAAAAACCCTTGAGGCAATTTCGACATATAGCTAAGTAGAGGAACTTGCAAAATGAATTTATGGAATGGTGAAACAAAACTGCAATCGCGATAAGCTTCAACTGCTCCCAAAGAACGCTTGTCTTAGACGGCATAATGAAAAGTATATGAAATTGCGGAATATGGCTTCAATTCCAGAATATCCCTATCTTGACATGAGAACACACATTCAGTGGCGAACAATTGTTTTCACTGATACATCTTCTAGCCCGTACAGATCAGCTAAAGAAAATGGCATATTGAACGGGGATAGTCACTCAGTCATTCAAAAGTCACAGTGATTGATTGAAAGGGAGAGGAATGGGAGTGAAGTGGGGGAGGTCCGACGTGTTTCGCACCGTTAGATTACCGCAAAACTGCAACCAATCTGTGATGCGTCATCCGTGCGATCGATCTTCGGTCACGGCAGTTGAATGGCATGGGCCAATCTCTTTTGTGCACATAGATTGGGTTTGAACAAACGAATGTCGATCACTTCCGCAGTGGCTAGGGAGATGCAGCGACTTGGATGGCTGAGGTGGTACTCGACAGATGACTTTGAAGTCTGATTCAGGTTTCACTTGGTGACCCGAGTCTGTTAGGTGAGCGAGAATAGAGCTTCCTGTAACACTTTTTCTACCGTGTTGAAGCCAGCGTGGACAGTGCTCTTTAGTCCGCTGAAACAGTTGCCTCGCCGTTTGGTCAATGTAAGTTGTGTTACAGACGCAACTGAAGGAATATCTAGCCAAAGATGAGGCCAGCGTAGTTAAACTGTCTTTATTAGATGTTCTTATTATTGGTGGGCCTGGGAATACGCAATAACAACCTGGCTGCATTGAAGGTTCCTCTACCGGCACACGCCTCTGAATGTGTGTTCACATGTCGAATATAACTTACTTGATAGCGGTCTCATCGCTCCCTATAAGGGGTTTACGGTTCCACTGCTTCCGGTCCACGTGACCTCAACAGGTTGGAAAAGAAGCATTTCGAAACTCACATTTTAGTTATCACATTTCCCAGATTTTCCGGTGAAAATTTCCATTCGATAGACTGTACGAGTGTGACAGATTGATGTACATTGTTTCCGGGACATTTTTACCGAGCCTCACCTAAAATGAAATGGAATACAGTATCGCGCCAGTTAGTGAATTGTGTCACTACATTCTGATACAAATTCACTGGTTATGTATGGCATTTGATAACATTTATTTTGACTAAAGTTTCTATAATGTGCTGCCATTGAGCATTAACAAACAAAGAGGAGAAATTAATCGTAACAAAAACTTTTTCCCTACCACCGCTCACCCCGAACTTTCCAAGTGCGGATGAACGATTGAGCGAGCGTCGAGAATGTGATGTGCGAATTTATCATGACGGAACAGTTTTCTGGAGTCCAATGGCCATTTTCAAAAGCACATGTTCCGTGGAAATAAAATACTTTCCATTTGATCGACAAAAGTGTACACTGAAATTCGGACCCTGGAGTCACGATGGGTGAGTTCGGATCGATTGATTCTACCAGACTGCTTAATTAATTATTGGTCCGCGAGACGGAGACCGCCGAGATTTGGGCTTGTTGATGAAGAACGGTGACCGCTAGCACACTAGCTCTCTCCCGTGTGTATTTATTTACCTGTTCATGCGGAATGTAACTAAATTAGACAACGAGATTCGTTGAACCGGTCAATAAAAGTGGGAAATAGATAAATATGAGTCGAGTCGCACTGTAAAGTGTAACTTTCCATGCTAGATACGTCGAGTTATTCTAAACCAAATGCTGTCATCTTGTGTTCTGTGCCTATCATAATCCGAGTATCAAGCTGGAAAAAGTTATTCCCCAGCAGAGGAAAAGTATATGGAGCTCGTATTCACGTGCGGCAGAGCCCAAGAAGATACTTGAACGAAATTCAGTCATTGTCAGATATATTCATCAATGGACAATGAATATAAAATTGAATAATATTAGTAAATAAGTAATAAATGAATGAACATATTGACACGTTTATTCGATTTTAAAATTGAGATCAAAAGTAGTACACTCGTGGACCTGGATTGGCTACCTGGATTGTGCACGAACTAAACTGCTCTAATTAAAGTAGTAACACAAACCGCCTATAACAAACAGGGCATCAATATCCGGAGGTTGAGTTCAAGAGCTATAATAACTTACTCGTTTCTTTGCCAGCGTATCGTGATGCATCAGTCTAGTCTCTCACACCACCTTGACACAATAATCTTCCAACAATCGCTAGTACTTACTAACATAAATCACTCAAACTCTTACCAGGGGAGAGCTTTCAAATACGTTTATATTTTTACAACTAAAAATGGATGAGATTTTCGAGTTAAGATGGGGAAAAGTTCCGAATCAGTTACGGAAGTTAATCGATTTTTAGGACCGTCAGTAAATTGTTGCAGGCTTAATTACTTTCTTTCACAGGGGGAGCCCCATGAGTATCTCAATCCAAATTACCAATATTGCACAGTATATGCCTTGTCAGTGGTATCTGGAGAGTTTGTTCCAACCGTAGGCTAGTAAATGCATTGAAACCTCAATGCGGTTTGATCATAACGTCGTAGTGAGAACATAATGCTTTATTAATGGCTCTTCACTTGACAACATTAACTCCAATGTCGCCGAGGCCTGCCGGGTTTTGAACTCAGTAAGCCCTTTAAAATTTCTGTACAGTCAGCGAGCATCATTCATCTGTAATACATGAACTTCGAGTAAACGAAGTTCATCTCAGCGGACACAGTCACCCATTTTGAGAGAGTTATAGCATTGTAAATATATTTATTATGGATGTAAAAACATTAGTATTGGCTAACTGGGAATGTGAGGCATACTTGAATTGTGCCAGTCCACCAGTTTTTGTGCTGGACCAACCTGTTTCGGGATCTATTGCCTCGGGACGGAGGTGTAATGGAGAAACGGGGAATATGACTAACCCTTGTTGTACAATCACTTCTGATCAGAGAATATAGTAATTGATCACAATTCGGAGTATAGAATGTAAATCGTTAACCAAGCTCCTGGAGATGTCACGACATCCCGTTAAAGAGATTAGAATAGAAAAGGCAGACGTAAAAGCTTTTCAAATTAGGGAGGGGTTGTACACGAGATACCAGGAATAATGTTAGCCGTTAATTTGGCCTGCAATTAGAACAGTTTTAGATCACAAAATATATATACCCATTGTTCTGCCAGAGAAATCTGAAAGTGGCAAAGACAGATCTTTGAGTTTCGTACTTCTCATCAGGTCAATACAGTACACACAATCGAACATGTACACACAACATGGCATGTAATCCGTAGTGTAAGTACTCAGACAGTTATTGTGATGATTGAGATTGGGGATTGTGTCCGGATGGATCAGTCGGGGATGAGTTAAACTGGTGTGTCTGTTCCACGATCTTACTGGCCTTGGACCAGCGCCGCAGTAGCGTCCTGACAAACTGTTTTTGCGAACACAGTATTAGTTGGTTTAACCTGATCGCGGTTGATTCGGCTGTGCGCAGAATTCCGCGTCATACTCTTTTGATCAATCATATGCTACCCGGTAGATGACTTTGAATGCTCCCTATCGTGTCAGTTCTTGACCCGTGTCGAGTGCGTGGGCTAGGATGGTACTAGTCACATTTTTATTGATCCCTGTCGATAAACAAGCTGGATAGTGTTCTTGAGTGCTCTCTGATAACCGCCTAGCGGTCCTTCCTACGTATTCCGCTCCACAGGAGCACGAATAAGAGTACAAATAAAGTGAGGTAGACTGACTAGTTAACTTGTCTCTGAATTGTAACTGCAGCATAGGCTTCGTAAGTAAGTTCTTTCAGTGGTTTGAGATAATTGACGAGTTAGCGCTTCGGCTAGCATATCCCCCTTGAAATCAATTGTTGTATAAGCCCTTTTCTTAGGGACCGTAGCGTATTACGGTTGACAATCAGTCGTAGTGTGCCTTTTGGTGAAGCGTTCTGGATAACCTTTTAACCTAAACGTGTTGCCAAACAGAAGCAGTTCATCTGGAAGCTTGTTGGCGGAGAAGATTTGTCTGGCTCGACGAACCACATAACGCACCAAACTTCGTTTCTGTATTGGAACGAAACTGTGAAAATTAGCTTATTGCCCGGTCCATGTAGGCTTGTGATATACACTTCTCTCGATTCCCCCGTCGATTTTTCTTTGTAGAAGAACATCCAGAAACGGTAGTGAGCCAGCATTCTTTGGCTCCATGGTGAATTGGACATTCGGATGAGATTCATTGAACGTTCGCTGGATTCTGTCCAAATCTATGTTCGGAGATACCAAACAGAAGGTACCATCAACATAGCGCTTGTGTATGTTCATCCGTGTGATAATAGGTTTTAGGGTGCTACTCTCAGTCTTAACCATGAATATATCTCCGAGTAGTGTGCCAAGTGGAACCCCTATTGCTATGCCATCCTTCTGCCTAGAAATGGTATCATCGAACTGGAATTGTACGTTCGCGGTGCAAAATGTAAGAAGTTGTTTACAGACACCGACTGGTATGTCTATGTTGGTATCGTTACTGGAGAGGAAGTGACAAATGTAGCCTATTTGAGAACAGAAATGTCACATCTAATGACATCTGTTGATTTTAATACTCTGGTCACACCGAGTGCGGAAAGAAAGAAGCAAGATGTCTTAATTTCCTCAATTTCTGGGTCTTCAGTTGAATCCAGCGGGTCTTGTACATAGTCAATGTGGCTATCTATTTTAGCATAGGTACCGGAATTATAAAAAATGGGATCACTTATGCAGTGCTAGTGATCAATTTACTTAACCATCTCATGGCATATTGATGCACACGGATTGTAAGTGAATGACTTGGTAAAAGAAGTAATTGTAACATTGGACCCTCTCTTGAACAAACTGGCATTCTTCTCGGTCGTCATAGTATTGTCTGGATCGTTGAACTGTGACTGTGTAAATACGGATTACCTCTTTACTCTGTTCTCGGTGCACTTGTCAGTGCATGCACTCCATCCGGGGGATCTAACTGGAGAGACTTTTCCAGTTGAGTTCTCTTGACTGGAAATAAAGTCCTGTGTGCCATGACCGAGAAAAAGCATGGGACTTCTGTCACCGTATTTATTGTTGAGATTCGACAACCGCCTGTGCGAGTGCGACTTCGGATTGGTGTATTACTATTTCAGTTTATGTATGATATTCATGTTTTATGCAAAGCAAAATCGTTTCTTTTATGGTTTGTATATTCATATGAGTATTTAGTTCTCACCACTTGGAAGTGCTTGAACTTATCACCCGGTTTATTTATACCACTGTATTTTTTGTGGAATCATCGGCCATGAAAAACAATTTCCACACCGTTGTATATGAAGAGAGAGAGATGGGTCCTTACAATACGATTAGTACGAAGAAAAACATTTCCTAGGTCAAACTTTTGTTACGAGTCATTCGGCGCAATCTGCATGCCTGGATATGGAACGAAGCCTCTTCGTGCGTAAGATGTATGATGCATGTCTGGGTGCATAGATACATACAACGGCCCCATGTCTGTTTAATGCATTCCTATCATTGTTTAAGTCTTCTGTGACTAGTGATGTGTAAATGACAGTCAGAGAGATGCTTTTATCATTTATTTCTCCACCACCACGGATTTGGTCCGAATCTGGAATAATGACCGACTTATTTATTGTCATTGGTACTCATTAACTTTGGAGAGTGCTCCAGGATGACGTCATCAGTGGAACACGCAGGGCACTCGGAAGCACTAGACTCGAGTTTCGCTCTTATTGGAACTCTTCAGTAGTGCATATTCACTGTCCCATCCGGGATTTGAACTCCGGGACCATCGCATGGAAGGTGTGTGCGTTACCACTGTGCCAACCAGCTCATGTCATGGCTGAACCAAATTGCCAGTTCATGTTGGTTCAGATGTCGTCTTCAGTGATAGTCAGTTCATTTTGGGCCGACAGTAACGAAGGGAGACACAGGTGACATACTGCTAACTCCAATCGAAAGCCTCCCACCAATTCAGGACTTCCTTGCAGGTACGGACTGATCCGCAAACGAGTCTACAAGGCTGAGTTTATGGTTGAATCGATAAACTGAGGATTGTGCGTAAAGTTGAAGTCAGCTGAAGTCAATTAAAAACAATTAACCCACACCACCACTCACAAGTAAGTGTGAGTCAAAGTTGAAACCTAGTTTATTGCTGGATTGGCCGTACCCAGGGAATCTGAGAAAATTCACGGTGGCTGTCCCATATAGAGAATGTTATCGTTTTGGGGAAAAAAAATTATTTTCCCCTTTATTTGTAATCACACCAGTCTAAGGTATTGTGTATGATCAAAATGAAATAAAAGAGAGATGACTGATTCCAATTCTCATTATTAATTCACATCTAAAAATTGTATTTCCACGAAATGATGATAGTCGAAACAAAAAGAAATAATCGATAGTTTAATCTGTGAACGAATAGATCTAATGAGAGTACGACGTTTCTCACTTGTATGACCTCCAAAATTACCCGAAACCAGTGTTCTCATGGGATCGATTCACGATATGTGCAATGCAGTGACAAAGTGATGGGTTACTTGCCAATGCGACCACCATCGCCTTCCTACTTTTCGCATTCTATGGGACCCCGGGCGAAGTTTGATAGACTGAGCCTGTCCCCTTTCTAAAGTTGCATGCACAAACACCGTCTAGTTTCAAGTCGATGGTGAATTTCCCTTACAAAGAATGTGGATGAAATTGGTTCACCTTGGGAGTTGGATTGGGAGCACTATATGTCAAATTTCAACGTAATTATCTTCAGTTTGCGACCAAACATTGCCCCCTTTTTTTAAAAGATCCAGTAGTAATAGTGATGATGATGTCGTGCGGAAGAAGTGATGTGCAAAGTATCAGTTACTGTGAGGTTTCAACACTGCCAGCTAGAATGTCACTTTTACTTCAGAAAAAAATCCAATAGTGTAACCTATCTATGGACGTATCTATATACCACCGGAGTGTTAGCTCCGTTCATTTGTCGGTGCTGAGGAATGCAACGTTGAAGAGATATTGGTTTAAGGGAAGAGAAGCCAAACATATGGCTTGATTGATAGGGAAAATACAGTTTACACGTCTGACAGTATTGGTAGTGAACACGGGTTCGTTTCACTGTTAACGCACAAAATGCCTACCCGGGAAGGCCTGTTGGCGGGAAATTACAATTAGAAGGTAAAAGAAATAGAAGCCACTACGAAGTGCACAAATGCTCCCCAGCCGATACTGGGGAATTCAATAAAGACTCACAGATTTAGTGAATGTAATATCTTGTTTATTTAACATATTTAACACATGTATGATTTGAGACTGTGTCAGACAAATGACAGTGCAATAATCTTTATAAACAAGATTTCATGATTCGCTTATGGGAGGACTGTTACCAGGTTGGCCAGGCCGAAACAGGTACATATTATGGGGGAAGGCACAACCGGAGGCTTNGCCACCCGCAAGGCAGTAAAGCGGTGTAAAGACGGTGACCCAAGAGCCGTTGGTGTCAAGTCCATCAAAACCTACGCCCTTTAGGCAGGGTCAAACGTCCAAGTTGTTCAATAGAGCCGGTGACCAATGCTACAACCAGAAAAGTGCGTGAGTGGATGTATTTCGTATGCCTCTTCTTGGTTGGTTTGGTTTTTAGACAGCTACCCTAGGATAAACTGCCAGTGGTTCATCGATGTTGTTATTACTCCGGATGTTGGCTTTCCATCCTGTCAGATCGGTAAGAAGACATCTCTATCACGTGATGAAGGTAGTAAGGAGGGCTTCCTCAATAGAGACTATTTGATATGCTTGGTTGGTGAGGTGTAGGAGAGGGGTAACCAGCCACAACGCAGAACACTGAACCCGAACCTTACCGAGACATTTGGAGGACTGAACACAGGTTATTTGTGTTTCCGACGAACTTCTGAAAACCAAACGAAGCCGGCGGAACTCAGCTGTACAAATTCCTCTGCACTCAAACTACCCTGACCCAAATCATCTTGC